>JAHQZX020004206.1:0-64931 GCA_019804575.2 Pseudotulostoma volvatum
TTTATACATATAACTATAAATCATGATCTATCTATGCGGCTATGCCTAAGGAACAAGTCCTATGATGGAGAGCATGGGTTATCATAACTTCATAAGCGGTCAACACTGCCAAGAAATAATTCCTGCAGCATAAATATTTTATGCGGTGTGGCGCTAACCGCATTTAGTTAGCGTGCATTTAATATTTAATGCGCAGTGCAACTACTGGCAACGGACCCTAGTCTATCTGAATTTAGCCTAGCCTTCTAGAACGCTAACTTAACATGGCCTAGCTGTCACAGAAGCTAGGCTGGGCTTAGTTAGGTGAGTCACGTGGCTTATTCAGTAACTATTGACTTAGGATTCGATTAGTCATTGTCCTTATGTGGGTCGAAGACGTGGATAACCTTAATATTAGTGATACTACTTCATGGTTTTCCGCGCATGAAGCTATTCTATTAATTATCGTATTTCACTTCAACCCCGATCTGCCTGTGGCTGGATCATCCCTATTGCCATGTAGCACACCGCCTTATGTGCGCGGCCTGTCAGGGACCTGACATATAGTATGCTGACTGGATGACCTACCAAGTCATCCATTGGGCCTTTCGGCATTGTGGTTGTAGTGGTAGAGTCAGCACCCACTGACTCACACGACCCCCAAGAATGAAGCGGTTCGATTCTGGGACTTGATAGAAGGAGCCCGTTTCTAACCGAAAGTTGGTTGCTTCGGACAATATCAATATTAAACTGTCGGTGGTACATGATCAAACCCAATAGAGTTGATACACCTATTAAATAATGTACGAGTTTATTAGCTGACCACCTTGTATCATGGGTACTTTTAGAAGGGATTTTCTAATTCTAATGAAATTTTTACTAATCTCAATATGAACGTAGTTGCCAAATGTAAAAGGCACATCAAAACCAAGGAATCTTTGAGAAATTTTATGAGCTTTGGACTGCTGTGCTCGATGCCTCGTGAGATTTTTGAGAGCTCTATGGCCCGACTCATCGCGGGAGGTGATGGCAAACTTTATCAACCCAGTACTTGACCTTGGCGTTGATATTAGTCGGGAATGTTAGACAAGATCGCGGAATCAAAACCTACAACTTTCTCTATATCAACCAAGTCTGGCTAATATATTTGAACGCGACTAGCGGCGTTGTTGCTTCCGATTGATCAACATTTTTGTGTATTGTTCCTCTGTCGAAGCATCAAGTACAGCAGTCCGAAGCTCATAAAACTTCTCGAATGATTCCTTGGTTTTGAAATGTCTTTTGCACTTGGCAATTACACCCGTGCAGCGTGCCTAAATTTCGCAGAGAAGTATTATACATGCTCCTCAAGCTCTTTAGACCCGCCATCGCCTCGAGCGTGCGAAGACCTGCTATTTGTCTGCCTGAGGCAACCTCCTGACCTCATTCACGACCAAGCGAGGTAATGCTGACCCTGGAGCGCAGGCACGCGACGAGTTGGATATTAGAGCCCCAAGGTTCCTTTTAGTTCACTTCCCTTTTTCAAAATCTTGCACTTAAATAGATTCCACTGTAAACCGTGTCCTATACCGACGGACAGAGGTGCGATGCAGATAAGTCTATGCGTAATTTTATTATTATTATTAGCCTATTACTTCGTTCAGCCTTCTGACCACTATACCTAATTTTATAGAAGTCACGGACGCCGAGCGCACCTGTCACTATATATTCATATGATGTCTTTGAAATACCGGAATTATCTCAGAGAGTGTGTGGATTATTTCCACGTTCTTCATCTTATCATGTCCAAGTTCTGAAGATCTACGAGAAAGGAGTTGGCTGCTCCACCCAGCGTCAATGGCACCTTTATAGTCCTTTTCATAGTTGTCTCCAACGTGTAGGCAGAACCAGTTTCCGTCCATAGTCAACGCTTGGCATGTATCAGTAATAAATTTAGACGCTTGCCGTTTGGCAACATCAAATATGAGGCGGTGCGGCTTCTCCTCCCCGGCCTCGTAGCTTGTGATGACTATGTCTATATCATTGATCTCTGGGGGATTGGATGATAGAGGCGACTTTATATCTAGAGCTCGTCCGGGCCTTTCTTCAAAGCCCGGCAAATTGCTACTCGATATATCCTGATCAGCACGTACGTTGCCGACCCGTAAACCAAGAGACTTGAGCACAGCAGGGACACGGTCATCCGAATTGGAAATGACCCCAACAACGACTTTGTCAAAAGACCTCATTGGACCCTCATTATTCGAGCGATCCATCTTCCACAATTTCAGCCAGTCAAAAAAAGGCCTGACATCTTCGTACAGCGCGTATCCCTTCTGACTTGCGAATTGATCGAGCACCTCCTCCACCATGCCCCGTGGTAGGTTGGCGGGGACAACTGTAGATCCAGCACCTAGCTCTGAGAAGCTTCCCCGGACGACGTCGGCCCACCACTGACGGGGCCCGCCGTACTGGCCTAGAATGGCCTGCTGGCGACCGTAATTAGGGAATCGTTTGCTTTGCTTTTTGAACGCATCTCTAAATGTAGTCACGAGTTTCGCTGGCGTCACGACTGAGGCTGATAAGCCGAAAGAATATGCAATCAAGGCATACTGATCTTGGATAGGGTGTCGAGGGTAGAAGAGTGTCGAGAAGGCGTCGAAGGTTAGAAGGAGATTTCTGCGCCCAGTTAAGGTTGCCGACATCATGTGTCATCGAGCATGAATGTAATTCTAGTTGGCCATTATGGGAAAACACCGACTGGTGGTAATGAGCAATCAATCCCAGTATGGAGCTAGCTATAGTCAAGTATTGATTATATTGAACGAAAGAAACTGAGAGGTGTAACTTAACTATATAAAATATACTGCTGGACCGTAAAGCTCCGATAAGTTCTTGCGAAGCGGGCCGCGTTGGTCACATGATGCAGACATGCACATGACACTGTATGAATCAGTGTTGGACTAGCTTACTTAATAATAAGGTAGTCAAAACCCCTGCATGAAGGGTCTTGCTAATATCCTCCTACCTTACGTGTCATATATAAAGATGGACCAGATGAGCAGAAGGCCAGGCGCTGTATAGTTAATAATAACAGATAATAGCATGAATCGATCCTAATTACGTGTACTAGTGTCTGTTAAGCTATTTTCTTTTAGCTAGCTTCAGGCATCCGTCTGCCTGGCATATCACCGGAAAAACGCCTATACCATCAGAGCACGTATGTACATAAGTCCTTAAAGCTTGATCCGTGGGAGGGTAGCCTGTAGAGGCAGGGCCGATGTGTAATATAACCCAAAAGCCCTGCGCAGTCAGGCGGACTGGGGCGGAAAAGCCAAGCTTGAAAGGAAAGGCCACAGAAGGCTAATGTTGAGCTGGTGGGACAAGCCTATCCGAAAGGCTAGATACAGACAATAAACATGGTTAAATGATAATAATAATAAAGCTTGATCCTTCGGCGGATCAATTATGATATCATATATCACCAATCTCTGTCACAGGCCTCATCGTCTGTCAATCTTGTCGCTTTCTGGAAATCATCTAGAGAGCTCCCGTTCATCTCAACGACAAACCCATTCGTTCCCACCGCCGTTGTCGCAACCGCTAGGAGGGTCTCGTGAAAGCATAATCTGAGCTTGTTGCAGCTTCAGCAAGCTTGTCACTTGTAATTCCTAACTACTCGAACTCCGTTCTATGATCGAGCATATGGTGATACCCTGCGGATAGAGGTATCGTCCCTGGCGTTGCGAGTGCTAACACCACGATGGATCAAGTTTGTTCCACCATACCTAGCTCTAGAAATACCTTGCACTATATAGAGCATACCACTTGCTGCGATCGTAGGTCTAGTTTAACGAAAATTTGGGGAGAGCTTATAATAGAACTAATAAACCAGCCGACGGTTCTAATACCGGCCCAAAGCAGCGGCTTCACAATAGAAAACTAACCGATACAGATTTCTGGGTAAATGCCTGTTAACCACACGTCAGATGTCCGGTAGATTCACGTCGACTTCGAGTGCTTCTGCAAATACTACGCGGGCCCGTCGATGAATCTTGTCCTAGTCGTTGGAATTCCGTGATCATAGTCTCTTTATCGAACTTTGGGGTATCGCGGCATTCCTGCATGCTAGCATAGGCGTCCTTTTTGGGGTCAAAGAAGACCACATTTTAGGGATCTACCGTAGCATCAAGGTCAGGTTAACCCATGGTTATTGCTCCCTTCGTCAAATATGAACCGCAAAGGAGTGGCTTTTGGTCGCGAGTTTTCTGATATCCATCCAATCCGGACAAGCAGTTCTGGTCGGTCAATTGAATCTCGACGTCCTGTTCAGAGCTTACTCCATTAATGAAAGTATTAAGCGCCTCGATGTCCGATATTACAGACCATGCAAACCAAGGATATCCCTTCGTAGCAAGCTGCGAAATTGGTTTAACCGTGCGTAATCAGTACTAAGCTGTCTGCCCCATTGTGATACTAGATGCGCTTCATCCAAAACAGCCAGACTCAACTGCTCTTTTGGTAGCCGTGGTGCTTATCGCCAATTGCCAGTTCTGGACTTATCAAAACGTGAGTGAATTGTGCTCGCGAAGGAGCTTTGGACTGATTATGTCTGCATTGAGAAAGCAGGGTTTTACTTTACCACCAATCTGAGCAATAGATTCCGCCTGTTCCATATTAATTTGATAGAGTGGGAGAATCACGAGGGTTATCGGTCTGCGGAGTAAGACAAATACCGTTTGCAGAATCATGCTCTTTCCGAATGAAGTCTCACAATAAGGATGAGGTCCTTTCGGCTGTAGATGAGTTATCGCTAGGTCTAGCTGACCTTTCCAGGGAGCATAAGGATGTAAAAATGCAGTAGATTCGTTAATTGCTTTATCCTGCTCTAGTTCCTTATTCCCTAATGCGCTCACGATGATCTTTATGCCTGGGTGATCCGACCCACCCGGTCCGTTAGTACAGGCTGGTTTCCTAATAGCAGCCCCGGTTGTTTGTTGATTCTACGTCCAATTGAACTGCATTATTAGTGTCTAGCAATATAAAATCTTCTTATACATGGACTGGGTGGCTAAGAGGCCGATCAGAATAACAATACATTATTATTGTTATTACTTTTTCCGTCGAAATTCTGTTAAGTATGGAGTTAGCTTATTAAAATACAGAAAAAACCATCGTCCGAATTTGATATCCACGTTGTAGCGTTGTTAAATGGAGAAAGAAACAGACTCACAGGCTAGCAAATATCCTAAGATATAGGCGCCATAATATTAGCGGTGCAGACTGTCATTACAGAGTCGTGGATTGCTTTTTTCGAATCTACTTTTTTCCCGGGTGAGGGCAGAGTAGAGTCCCGCCATCCAGGTCCAAACGCCTGGGAGAAGGTGGGATCTGTCGCAAAGAATAATGCACATGGATGGATGAAATATAATTGCATGCTATTAAGATCTTATGTGCTCTAAAATACAGAAGTCTTGAGTTAAGTAGTTCTCACGCAATGACTAATACCCAGTCATTTTATTATATCAATGCATTAAGACGAGAAGGTTCTCATGTCATCATTGTCATCACTGCCATCATCATAATTTATATCTTCCTGCGCTTTAGCGGCCGTGGACATCGAGACTGGGCGTAAAGCAAACATTCCCTTCGCTCACATAGAATGTATATCGTCTCTCAAACAAATCATGTTATGATAGCTATCACAAACCTTCTCAGGGTTATCAAGGTCACAAAGATGGCACGAAGCCAATATGTGGCCTTGTCTTCGTCCCAAAAGACGTGTAGAAACTTCCAGGTATTAGGAATACAACGGTCAAGTGCCGTTTGGGTGTTCGAAGGCTTGATGAGACAGTGAGGACAGATATGAGCTACTTCATGTTCACTGATTTTACAATGACACAAACTTCTCCATCTTGTTCACTGGCATTCTTCTTTGGCTTGCTAGCCCGTCCTCTCCCAGTGCCATTGTCTGCACCAGGAGCTGATGTTGGTGCAGACGATCTTGAAGTTGATGAAGCTGACTTGGCCCGTGGAGGCCGATTATAATGCGCACCCGCTAGGCCTTTATACGGGCTACGACACTCGACCAAAAGGCCATAGAAATGTTGAGTGTATACTCAACATTGCGGCCTAGTCCATTATATAGCTTCGTACATTACACCGATGCATCCACTTTCGCGATAGTGAATGGTAGGCGCCTATAAGAGACTCGAGTTGCGTGATACTGCAAACCTGTAGGCAAGCCCAGAACGAAGCCGGCATATTTTCTAGATTCCAAGTCTCTTTCGGCTGAGCTAGAAGCGCTGATCACCTAGGAGATTGTATGGTGAACTCAGACTGGGTCAGGGAGCGACCTCTGGCCGTGTTTGGGGCAGCCGGGAGAATTGGAGTGGAGTCTTCCATGTCAACGTCCATGATGAAAGGCAACCGGAACCAGTATTCGTCTCCGAAACTGAGATGTATGCATGATGAGCCGTAATGAGGTATATTTTATCTTCCTTTTGTATCAGTAATGTCCCAGCCTCTTTATTCGAGGCAGTTAGGCGGGCCGACTAGGCTATTATCTAACACACCCCTCAGAGGTAGCCTCTGAACAAGAGGTCAAATTAAAGTAAGAGACAATTAAGGAAAAACAATTCATCCCTGCTCTAGACCTCAGATCATACCCAGTTTAAGCCTCAGTCTTCGTCCCCGGATGTCTTGCTATAGTCTACCTCGTTGATATAGCCCCCGTTCTGAGCCTTAAGCAACTCTGTGATATCGAGCAGTCCGGTTTGTTCCTAGAAATGAATGAACCCCTCGATCTAGTGCTTTAGTAAATTCATCCGCAATCTTCTTGCTCTATATATTCAACGCGGATCCGTCTCTTGACCACTTCTTGCTTCAGCCAATGATTACGGATGTCGGCGTGCCGAAGCTTCATCTGCAAGCGTGCAATTTCTTTATTGACAAGGCGAATTATCTGAGCATTATCATAGTGAATAAGTATGCAGTAATCATCGAATTCAACAGTGAGTTCGCGAAGCGGTCGTGCAACGTACTGTCCTTCCTTTGCTGCCTGAGACAAGGCCAGAAGTTCAGCCTTAGTGGTTGATGTCGTCAGTGTCTTGCTCATTTGCACTCCATCCAATTAAGCCATTAATAGCTTCATGGCATTGCCTGAGAGCTCTTCACGGGTCATTGGTGCTTGATCCGGTTGCTGAGTTCTCGCAAGGTTAGCTATTTTGCCAATATACGAGGTCTGACTTGGCAAAATCCGCCTCTTTTCTCGGTCTCGGGGTCACCCGAATTCCTAGAAACCACTGTAGTTCACTTCCTCCTTCTATGTAGGCTATACTCTTGCTTTAGCTGCTTTATTAGCTTGTGAACTAATGATTGGCGTCCTTTTCTATACGCCACCAGGATATCATTCATATAGAAGACGAGTATAGTATCGTAGGTCATACAGCAGGGTTCATGTCAGGGACCCCAAGCTAATGACGGGAGAGATTTCATTAGGTAAGTAGAAACGAAGAGACTAAGCTAGGAGAAGAAAGAGACAGGCGAGTTGCTGTGTTGAGAGATACACGGCTAGCTAGCAGGAGAGAGTTACTCCGGTGATTCCCATAGGGGAAAGACAAGAAATTCAAGAGGGGTTCTTTGGGTGATATCATTAGTTATGAAATGTCCTTATCGAAGTTGCGGCACAAATAATGAATATAATAATCAAGTCGATCCTTCTGCGAAAAGCTACCGTGCATACTGGGGATGGCTGGTGTTGGCTGGTGTGAATCATGTGATCTCGCTAATCTTATCCATTATACGTGCAGGAAACTAGGCACTACATTATATCACTAATACCGCTTACTAATCTTGACCCCTGGTCCGGTTCTATCTGTCCGCACTATAGTTTAATCATAATTGCGTATGGAAGTGACCAAGTCTTGTTTTGACTTGGCCTGCTACTGAGAATATTCCAAGTGACAACCGCCACAACATGACTGCCTCATGTTCGCTTGAAATTGTCAGTCATAATATCGGATGATCAGTCATTTCTGTTGGATGATGGCCGAAATGTCCATTTTTTCAATGGTTTGACGAGTGACATGCTAGGTGGGCTATTTCAACATGGCTCAATTACTCAAGCCAACTTCATCGACATGCTCAACATCGTCTTGGTCATTGTACCGCATTCACTCACTGAACCCGACCCATTTACTGCACCGTGCCCACTTACTGTCAAGACAAGGACGGGGAAAACTATCTCACAAACCAGTCAACCCCTAACGCCTGGAGATTATGATATCTATGCTCCCAATGGTTGTAAGTATTATGATAACCGAAGCAAAGAAAAGAACACCGGCTAACTTAGATAGTCTCTATCGAACTGAGTAATGAGCCGTTTATACGCCGCATCCCTTCCATAAATACTAGTCGCCGCGAGACGGAATTCAAGAGAGGGGTGCAGGCTAGGGATAGAAAGTGTGTCTTCTCTGGGGTTGAAAACCGTACCGCTCATCTAGATAGATGGAAAGGCTGGGAAGCGGCCCATATATTCCCTCTTGAGAAGGAAAGCTATTGGATTGCGAATAATTTCAGCCGATGGATCACTAATGCGAACTCGGGAAACCATTCTACACCTATCAACTCTATTCAAAATGGGCTTCTCCTTAGGGCAAACCTACATCAACAGTTTGACGACTACTTGATTTCGGTGAACCCAGATGTAAATGATTTTGCCTACCACTTAAGTATATGATGGATTCTTTGCTAATTTATCTAAAGGACAACTATAAGATTACTTGTTTCGATCCTAATGATCTGTGGGGAGTGGATGGAAGAACCCTTGACCCTGTGTGTCGGAATCCCGCAGACCCGAATCGCGTCTCAGATAACCTCCTGCGCTGGCACTTTAGACAGAGCGTTCTTGGAAGGATGAGGGGCGCCGGGGAGCCTTCATTTGAACATGACTTCCCACCGGGATCCGATATGTTAAAAGAAATTCTAGAGGGACCTCTTCCGGTTGAACGGTTCGAAATGGAACTTTCGGTTAGACTGCGGGGATGGGAACAACATCAGGACTTGGTTCAGGGGGACTAAAACTGGGATGTGGATGGCGCATGCAATAAGAGATATCTTGTTAACGGGTGAACTCTTTCATCTCATCTCGGGCATTGCCCTCGTTGTTTACTCTCAGCCTCCATTCATGTTACCTTTAATTCATGTTGACTTCTTGGTGTCCTGCCACGGTATATGTCATCACGGGTGTGGATTCTACAGCGCTACCCCTCTTTCTGATTTATATTCCTTTGTTCAGCTAGTCACTTTCCTGTTTCCTCTTCCTTTTCTATCTGATTCTTTTTGTACATACAGGTAGTACATTATTCGTGTGCTCCGAATACTACATCTTCACATATCTATTCTGTTTCTTTTATTAAAAGAAAGCCTGATACGCCAGCCATGCCAAGACCGCGACTGCCTAAGGCGGGTATAGTTTGGTATTCTTTACCGATTATTCTAGTATTCAATACGTAACCAGAATACAGCGTGGGACTAGAACCAAGTTGGTCAGCTGGCTGCTGATCTCCGCAGCTGGGTCGCTGGCAAACAGCTTAAGGATCTTTCTTTCCAACTACAGCATCCAGAATGCAGTCAAATAACCAACAAACCTTCTTCTCAGAAGCACTAATCGCGATAAGCGACAGCCGTCGAGAGAACCTGGAGGCGATGAGTGACAGCCATCGAAAGGTGTGAGGCAGCGGGTGCTGACTATACCACTACACCACAGCGCCAAAAGGCCCAATGGATGACTTACCAAGTCATCCAGTCAGCGTACTATATGTCAGGTCCCTGACAAAAGGACCTGGACGCGATAAGTAACAGCTATCGAAAGGACCTGGAGGCGATAAGTGACAGCCATCGAAGGCCTGGAGGCGATACATGACATGGTGGACAGCTATCGAAAGGACCTGGAAGCAAGTCAAACACGGCTCCTTGAAGCGAGTTATCATGAATGCGAACTTGAAGGTGAGACATTCCCACCCGCCTCCTACTCAAAGTATTACCAAGGTCCTTGGTTTAGAATGAGAATATGAGGTTATTCGACGAGAATCTGTGAATCACTGATAGATTCAATATTCGTGACGCTTTAGGTATATGCTTTTTTTTTTAAAAAATTTTTTTTTTAAAAAATTTTTTTTTCTGCTTAGATGGGCTTGTTTGTTGATGGATATAACTGTATAGAGCGTGTAGCATACCAGGCGGCAGAAAGGGAGGGAGTGACGAAAGGGGTTAAGGGCGTCCAGGCCCGTCTTGACGTCATTTCTGAGAGGCCCGATTGTCAGACAATTGTTGGCAAGATGGCAAAGGAGGAGCGGCTACCATTAGACCTCATCTGGATGGGTTTTAAGCACATTTACCATACATTATCAAAGTATGCGCATGGAAATGACCTAAAGATCACTATCAGGAGGTCACAGTTCGCTAAGGGAGAATGTGCCGCACTAATAACAGTTTTGAAGTATCAGGAAAATGGGGACAATCCCTTAGATTGGACTGTTGAGGATGCTGGAACTCCAAAAGCTGCACACATTGATTGTGAATGAGTTATATGGTGTATAACAAATATTATTCCACAGACAGTCCCCAGCGTGTCTTGAACGCCGTCAAGGGCTCATGACCCTCAGCAATCCGGAGCTTGTTAAATGCGGCGATGACGTCAAGTTTCGTGAAGATCTTGGTACGTGAGATCATGGCCAGGGTCTCCTGGATCAAGGGAATTGGGTACCGATTCTTTCGGGTAACCGTATTGAGTCCGCGGTAATCAACACATAGGCGGAGTCCTCCGCCGGGCTTTTGAACGAATATGACAAGTGCGGCGGCTGCTGAGGAACTGGGGCGGATAAATCCTTTCTTTAGGTTGGCGTCCAACCACTCCCTTCGGACCGACAACTCTTCATGGCTCATTTATACTGGATAGTCTTCTGAGTTGCGACTGGGACTTGGCCTTGGATAGTGAACGGTTGGCGGTAACGGAGGCAGCGGGTGCGACAGTGACTGGTAGCGAAGGTCAGTCGGTTAAGGGGCCAGTCAATATGTGGGTTGTGTTTCCGTAGCCAAACGATGAACGAGTGCCACTGATTCGAGAAGAATTTCGCCGCCGTGCACAGAACCCCGATGAGTTGTTTGAAGAACTGTATCGACATTTAGATGACTTCTACGCTCAAATCGACGAGCTAGAACTTGAGGATACAGAGAGTAAAGACGAGAAAGTGACAGCTCTCCAGGATGAGATCGCTGCATTTCAGGAAACCGTCAAGATGAAGGATTAGGCAATGATTGAATTAATCCAGGAACGAGACGAGTACAAGGACACAATTGCTCAGCAGTCTGTTTTACTCATGAATCAGAGTCTAGGATCTACTACGTCTTCAAAAATGGCTGCAAAGAAGACAAGCTCAAAGCATCCTGACCTTCCACTGCTACCGGATGGAGTAGATCCTAAGTTTGAAGATTGGGCTCTGCTGATTCGTCGAAAGCTTCAGAGCAACGCTGATCATTATCCTACCGCTGAAGATCGTATCACCTATGTGATTGGGCGTTGTGGTGGAAAGGCTGCAAAACATATCATCGCCCCCTCTCGTCCAGGTGCAGTGATGTAACAACCGTTACACCCAAATTGGATTCGAATTACCCCAAGTAAATTTGTCGGAGTTGAATTCCGTTAAGCTAAGAATTATCAGATGGTATGAATAATGTAGGGCATCAATATGACCTTAGCCATGTATATAGATCGGTGCCAGTGCCCAGAAAGAGGGCCTGGCAGGTTTCAATATACTTATTCTCAGACTATTAAATTTCCTATCGTAGAACTCCCCTCACCCTATCACTCATCCGTGCTCTCCAACTTTCCCCTTTCTATTGAGTAGCACGTTACAAGTGAATCCTTAATCCTGATTCAGAAGATATCTTTGAACATCTCTCTACTATCTACGACGATGTGAACCGTGAAATCGACGCTAAGAATAAACTCCGATACTTACAAATGAAGACTTCCGACAAGTTCCAAAGTGTTTCTTTCCGAGTTCCAGCATCTTGCTCAGGAATCTGGGTTGGCTGAGGTAGAGTAGAAGGAAGAGTTATACCATAAATTTACCAGCCGTGTAAAGAACGCAGTCGTTACTCAGAGCAATGACGATTCCATTGGATTCAATTCCTTCACGAAGATCTGCTCAGGCGTTGCAAATCGTTATGAAAAACAATCCTTCGCAAGAAATCAGATTAGGGATCGGACTCTGACTGCTAGTCAGAAAGACTCCTCAATTGGAACTTCACAAGCGCCCTCTTCTAACCCTAAAGGAAATATTCCAAGAATGACAAACCTAGAACGCTTGCAGCTTATGAAGGAAGGCAAGTTTATTAATTGCAAGATGTCTGGACATCCCAGAATAAACTGCCCACTCTGTAAAAATTTGGAATTAAAGACTTTGGAATCATCTGAAGAAGCAGCCCCTTCTGAGAAAGGAAAAGCCAATTCCTAGGAAAAGTCTCCATCTTAGGCGAGATAGGTGTCGAAATCTACAATTTGGACCTGAATCAACTGTTAGGACGAGAACAAGATAGGTTGCTCCGATTACCCATGCTATCATATTCTCGGTGATTATTGATGGGCGGCATCAATTGAAAATTCCCTTTCTAATTGTTGATTTAGACCGACATGATGTTATCCTTGGCCGACTGTGGTTAACGAAATATCAAGTCTTAACTGACTGTAAGAAACGTCGATTATTATGGCTAGAAGAGGTTTCCTTAAAAGATGAGATTACTACAAAGAACTATACGAACCTCCCAAAGAGCATCCTTAAACAGCCTCAGGCAGATTCAAATCATCAACGGGATGCAGATCGGCGCGATAGGGCTTTTGAGCGAGAAATCCCGTCTATGATTCCTGTGCACCGTGGCCGAACGTACCAATCTAATCAGAGACTTGCACTAAACAAGATGAACTATACCCTCCGGGACGAGCCACCACCTTCCACACTCGAATCACTACCTCTGTCACCCCCTCGAACCGAGAGCGCTCCAAGCAGATCGTTCAAGTTGATATCGCCACGATAAGTGGCGTGGAATTTAAGTTCCTCACATAGAATAAGAAGAATACTATCTTTATGACCAGCCTTTGCGAGATCAACCAAATTATTGAAGAAAAGCAGCAACTTCAAGGTGCTACATCGAATGAAATAGATGATATCAAGGCACAACTCCCCGAGGCGTATCGTGAATACGCTGATGTGGTCTCAGAACAACTGTCCGATGAGATGCCCCCAAGTCGTTCTTGTGATCATAGGATTGAGATTACTCAAGGCATGGAATTAGGATACTGCCCTCTCTATAAGATGACATTGGAGGAATTGGAAGCCGCTAAGGCCTTTATTCTCGAAAGTCTCAATAAGGGTTTCATCGTACCAAGCAACGTTCCTTATGCCTCTCCTATCTTGATGGCAGAGAAGCCTAGAGGGGGCTTACGCTTCTGTGTTGATTATCGGAAGCCGAGTGCCTTAACAAGAAAGGACCGCTACCCTCTACCACTAATCACCGAGGTGTTTGAGCGTCTGAGCCGTGCCCACATCTTCACGAAGCTTGATATCAGACAAAGTTTCCATCGTATTAGAATGCATCCTGATTCCGAAGACCTCACCGCTTTCCGCTGTTGAGATGGAACTTACAAGTATAAAGCCATGCCATTGGGGCTTACTAACGGACCAGCGACGTTTCAACGACTTGTGAATGATATCTTTATGGATTTCTTGGACAAGTTTCTAATCGCCTTTGTTGACGATCTCCTTATTCACAGTGAGAATGAGTTAGATCATCAGGTACATGTAAAGCAGGTATTGGAACGCCTTCGAGCTGCTGGCCTACAAGCTGCTATTCATAAGTGCGAATTCTATGTAACCTGAACACAGACTCTTCTTCCCACCCTCAATTTAGGACATGTCACCCACCCACGTGAGGGGGATGCTTTGCCTATTCAGGATAAGGCTACCTTATTTATGGAATAGGTTAAGTACATCTTGTGGGTATGACTGTAACTTACGAAGCTAGCACCATGACAGGTGCTTTACAACGTTCAAACCCCAAACATCTATACGCATACCGGAAACCCTCTAACGATTATCACCTCGAAAATACGGTTTCCGGTGAGAAAGCAGCTTCTTCCATTCCCCCATAAGCCACTCCTTGCCTATACAGCTCCATCTTTTTCAGGCAACTATGGTAACATACAAGAATGGTGTTCTTTGCGACATGTGTTAATGAAGCAGAAACTGTCTCTCGAAGGGCCTTGATGTTGTAGCTACAGTTTTCCCGAGCATACCGTTTAGGCTGACACCAAAAATATTTAATATGGTCCAGTTCGCAGTGAAATTTCGGGTAAAAATGTGCCACATGTGAACTTCTCTCAATGACCTCGATCTCCGGCTTCTGCGCGATAAAATCCGGCTCTAGCGAAAGAAGTCGGTGAGCGTAACAGTCTATTAGAATACGTGTAAGTCAATGTGAATAGTGGGATAGAAAGAAGAGGAAAAATAACTCTGAGGTACATCTAGATAGCAAACCACAGTCCTCGCACGTATTTCTGTACCTGTCTTGTTTCATTATCAAGCAGCTTCTTTAACTCTTCAAGAGCTAGATGTCTTTGCTCTTTAGTATGTTGCTGGACTACTTGCCACCAGGATATTATGGCTGGTTGCTCCTTTGAGCAGGGCTTAAGGTCTTCTTGTCTCTTGAAGGGGCTGGGCGGATCTAAGCGATTTCAAGCTGCCTTGTCGAGTTTCCGTTGATACCTTTGCTGACGTTTTGCTGTCCTTTCCGACCCGGAACAATATGGCCTTTTCAGAGATTTTCCTGCCCCCTCTTTCCAGCTTAGCCATGGGGCTGTTTTGGCGTGGTTTGTGATTTGGACTGCCTCTGTTTTATCGTAATTAATAATGGAATCATCACCCTGTTCCTTGCAGTCGTCACCAGAGCTGGAGCTCTCCAATTCACTCTCATCAAAGCTAGGGCTCTCCAATTCACTCTCATCGAAGCTAGGGCTCTCCAATCCACTCTCATCGGAGCTGGGACCCTCCAACTCACCCACCATAGTACATATAAACCGTATGTTGGATAAGGTTTATGAATGCCAACAATGTTAAGGATACCTAGGTAGACCCATGGGAACATTAAGGTTTGTGTTTGCGTGCCTTACGGAATGTGGTACCACGTAAAGATGTAACTTAATTCTTGCTCGTGATATCTAGTTCTCTCTTTCGCTTCCGTGCCCACAACCTCTATAACCCATTGTACGCTTAGTCATCGGCCTCCTAGTGTACATACAGTTTGTGGATCGCGACAGTTTAACTCTTCTTGTGGGGTTGGGATGCATGAGCCATGGATATGTCATGAGCTTATAAGAGCCGAGCATCTTTGTCTGCGATGTGGTAAATGAAGTCACTTCATCTCAGGCTGTCGATGTTTACCGCCTCGACGCTTATCGAAGGAAGGAAAATCGATACCGACTCCGAAATGGGAATCAAAAACGAAAATGACGAAGACGGTCAGAAAGAAGGAGGGACCACGAGCCGACGATGAAACCACAGAGGATAATAAGCAGGAAAAAGTGTAGCTCCCGTTGATAGCCGTCAACATGGATCTGGGTTAAGTGAGTAGAGTTTGGGGCGCAGATGGATTCACCCCTTGTACTTAATGTGGAGGTAGATGATAAGTGGTTTGCTAATACATGTCCATCGTATGGATTGGTGACGTCGAAATTTCAAGTTGCCCACAAAAACGGACTCCAGTGTATATCGGTCCCATGTGGGATTATGCTCATCGGACCCAGACTACATCAAGGAGATCGCTTACGTTACCTTGAATATTGGCGGTCATCAACAAGGGAACACTTTTTTGTATGTAGTTAAACGGATAAAACCATGTGTTATCACACGCAAAGGCTTAAATCTTACTTGGTGGCAATGATCAGAAGCTTCGTTTTGGGGAGTCTGAGATAGAGCTGAGAAATGAAGCCCAAGGACAACATTCGACGGATATTGCGGCAGTCTTGACTGATGCCTTCGCCTTATGGAATAAGCCTAAATATCGCAAACAAGGAGTTAAGGTTTTTGCAACTAGGAAGATCGCCAACAGATTACCAGCTTCAGTACTATTTGTTCATAAGCCGGGATGAGGGCTTCGCTTTTGTTATAATTACCGAGCGCTTACTAATAATAAACTTACTTGTAAGGACCGAACGTTGGATAGAATCGGGAAGACTCGTTGGTTCACAAAACTGGATGCTATTGCTGCTTTTAACAGGATTCGCATAGCTGAAGGAGATGAGTAACTAACGGCTTTCTGCACATAATACGGCTTCGCGAATAGTTGGTCACTCCTTTTAGTCTTATAAATGCACCGAATACGTTTCAGAAGCAGTTCAACTGGATATTACAAGAATACCTAATTTAGACGAATTTGGGTCAGCGCATCTAGATGATATACTGGTCTTTTCTTCTGGTTGAAAGAACATCGCCGGAAGGTTAAGATGGTCTTGAGTCAACTACAGGAAGCTGGTCTACAATTAGACATTGACAAATGCGAATTCGACACTGCTTCTACCAAATACCTCGGGTTTATTATTGAAGCTCAGAAGGGAATACGGATCGATCTAGAAAAGGTAACCGCCATGCTCTCATGGGAGGTACCGAAGCCAGTGAAGGAGGCATAATTATTCCTGGGATTTGCCAATTTTTACTGCAGATTCATCAAGAACTATTATCACATCGCCGAACCCCTCATACAGCTAACCGCAAGAGTGCTACGTTTGTGTGGACAAAAGAAGTAGATGAGGCTTTCGATCCATTTAAAGAACTGTTTACAACTGCTCCTATATTGATGCATTTCGATTTAGGCAAGGAGATAGTCCAGGCGGACTCTTCGGGGTATTGTATTGGAGGGTTGCTTTCATAACAATGATGATAAGGAATTACTAAGACTAGTGGCGTACTTTTCCGAAAAGAATTCTCCCAATGTAATTACAAAATCCACGATACGGAGCTTCTTGCTATAGTATGATGCCTATAACAATGGGAGTCCGAATTACATGTGACGATCTAACCCTGTTTATTGCCATCATTGGCTAGTTTACGGACTATGATATGCTGTTATATCTAACTTTCCTTCTCTGATTCTTCTTCTTTTCTTCCTTTCTTATGCTTAACCATCTAGTGGTTTAGCACCCTATGCAATATATTCCTTAGTAGTATTCAGTTTAGGTTTGGCTTTCACATTGCGGAGTGTGAAGGATTTTACAGTGATTACTGACTACAAGAATCGGAGGCACTTCACCTCTTTGAGACGTCTATCCGAATTTGCAGATGAGATTGTCAGACTTTCTGAGCGAGATCGACTTTGAGATCATGTATCGACCTGGGAAACTTAGCTACCCTTATCACAGAGAGGACAAGAAAGGGGATGAACGCTCTCGCGCAAGAGAAATACGACTATTTGACCCAGAGATCTTGTCTCCACTTACAGTGATCAAAGTGGCTGCAGGCACCAGAAGTTCAACCGCGCTCGGGACAGTCCAGTCCGCGGGGCCGTGCGGCGAGCACCAGCCACACGTTCAATACAAACACATCTATCATCCGGTAGGGACACTTGCCTGTCTTTTGTTTTGGTAGATTCTTTAACAAAAGCAAAGCCCTTAGTAAACGCCCAGTTTTCTAGGTGGCATTCTTTAACTTAGGTCTCATTTTCGATAAACTGTCACAATCTCAGAGGCTGTTTCGGTAAAAATAGGCTCCATGATGAAATTAAGATCCAAACACAACTGGAACAATGGTGTAGAAAGGAGACGTGGGCAAAGTGAGCGCATGCATCAGCTGCCCGCTGCTAAATTGGCATACCGCGCCTCAAGGCTCACGGAACGGACTTAGCTAGGTTAAGTACTAGAAGTCGAGCTAGACTTGAAATGGAAGCTCTTATATATGCTGCTGATAATTCTATTTGCTAAGTTGTCACTGACTCTATTATAGACCTTGCGAGTAATGTAGACCCTGTGAACAATATGGACTTAGACCCCGTGGAAAATATGCGAACGCTGAAAACTCGGAGCATGCCATAAGCTTAGAGACCTCTAGTGCTACAGACCCTCCGCAGAATCCTATTTCAACCGATTTTAGAGAGTTGAAGCAATGTGGCAATCGGCTAGAAAAGAGGATACCTCCTTCGCTACATGTTGTCAGGCTGTTAGAGAATGCACTGTCGCGATCCACAATACACATACCTGGCTAGGCTTAGGCCTTACCCATTCTTCACTAGCAGAATGTATATAATTAGACTAACGGTAGAAGCCACATATCTTATAATGGCCATATCACCCAACTCTGTGGGGAGTGAGAGACAGACACTGGACAGAATCATATATGTTTTGCACGGTATCATATTTCCGTAAGGCATACGAACGTGTATCAAAGCTCCCCTCCTACAACTGGAATAAAGGCATCAGTACCAGAGTGTTTATTAGAAGATAATACTACCTTATTACCCAGAAGATGACGAGAACCACTGTGCACTAAGCTTATGCGGGGGGGTATGTATGACTCTTTTATGACGGGACACCCTGGTCAGGACCAACTTTACGCGCTATTAGCCAGAAGGTTCTTCTGGCCTAATATGGCGTCTGATGTAAGGAGGTTTGTACGAAATTGCGATCGGTGTGGCACGCACCGTATTTGGCAAGACTGTTGAAGTCACTGCCAGTACCCGAACAAATATGGAAAGAAATTTCTATCGACTTTTGTTACCGAATTACCTGCTTTAAATGGATGTACTAATATCATAGTGATTACGGACAGGCTTAGCAAGGCAGTGATCCTAGAACTGACGGAAAGAATCTGCCTTCTGGTTGCTTGAACATTTATGGATTCATTTTATGGCATGCCTTTCGGGAGAAAGTTTTTTTATAGCACTAGGTCGAAAGAGAAGGAGATGTTGATAACATATTGGCAAGGCACAATACCAACCTATTTTATTTTCGATCAAACATGTACTATTTGTTAAGCTCTGAATCATGTAGGCTCCCTTTCCATGAGTTACAACGAGTCTAAAGGGATGTGTTGAACAGCTAGGAAAGTTTAGGGGACAATATCCATCCGTGACAAACTTTGTACTTACGATGACACAGCTAGACACATTCATTTTTCCATACATACCATTTCTCATTTTATAAATACTGTTCAACAGGGTCTTCCTACTACTTATGAGGTGTCAGGGAACTAGTCCTGACCTATGATTTCCTTTCTTTAGATATCACATGACCCACAATATGTACGTAATAGGTGTATAGGTTAGCACAAGGGTCGCCTTTTCTTGTGCTAAGTATAGTCGAAATAGCGTGATATCTTTGCAAGAGCTCCCCATCATAAGGGTATTCCCTAACAAACCTCAATCGTATCGGACCGAGGACCACAGTTCGTCTCTAGATTCTGGAAAAAGGCTTTGTGAACCGCTTAAGATTACTCACAGATTGTCAACGGCTTATGTATAGTATGTCGGAGCGAGAAAAAAGGCAAATATGCCGATGGAAGCATCCACAAGGTTGTTCGCGGACGACAAAACAGCCAACGGCAATGCATAAATGCCAAATAGGACCGGCATGAACGTACGTTAAAGAAGAACTCTAGCCCTGAAATAATCTATTCTTATAGTACATACATGTATTCTTCAAAATGTTACTGGAAAAAGATCATGTATCGCATGCTGGCTAATCCAGATTGAATTATTCATTTATAGTATCTTGTAACGTTATACCGCACCGCCATTCTGTTGAAGCATTATTAGGCACGGTATTCTAGGGCTTGGCCCTTTGTACCTTATGAATAGAAGAGTTAAACTGCTTTCCTATTACTTTACTTTATCGAATTAATCTACATAACTTAAACTTTTGTGGCCATAGAACTTACCTTTGAAGTGAAATTGTAACAGCTGAGCTTGCTGCTCAACTGGCCCAGGCTAGAGCTGCGCTTCCTTCAGCGAAAACAACGAATGGCTAATAAGTCGTCTGTCACGAGCGATGACAGGGCTTGGAATTGCGGAAGAAAGAGAAAGGGATGCCTCTCGCCAGCGGAGAAGAAGAACAAGACACGAGAGCGGCTAACTGGGTAGCTTAATACTACGTCTTAGCTTCGGCTCTAGTTCAGTCAGGTTCCATATTTACATCGCGAGGCCAATGAGGATCGGTAACCTAGAGACCCCCAACAACGACTTTTCACGTGTGATGACGCGGGGCCTGGTCCCTGGAATTTCACTAATGTCATCGTCCATCTGCTCCTCACCAAGCTTATTCAATCTCTACACATGCAAATCCGAAGTTCGCGGGGGCGATCTGGTTTCTGCGCTTGTTGTCATGTTAGGTGTTGAGTCCTCCCTGTTTGCCCGTGGTGCTCCATTGCTCATTGATTAGAATATACCTAGTGGGTACGCTAGTATTTCCAATCCAAGGTGGAGCCAATAGCATATAGTAGGTAAGTAAAGTGATGTATCATACTAGTAACAATGCATATTACTCTAGTACTAAAATGTATGTAACTTCAAAGCCGAACTGTGGACTCTGAGCGTAGCAAACTTAGGCCCGAGTAGGTGTCGACTACACTACAAGACTTTTAAGTAGTGATCATTAGGCAAAACTTCTATTACTGTCATATCATGGATGGGAACAATATCTTGTGTGCTGTGTAGCCATTTCCATTCCCTACGGTCACATGGGGCTGAACCGGCTGTAAAACCAATCCGAATTCCCGGTATCCAGGTCTAAATACAGTAAGATGGCTGTATTTTCAGCCTAAAGCTTTTTAGAAGGAGATTGATAAATTTGGATACATAAGATCTAATGTATTTACACTAGGCATTAAGAATCTTATCCAACTCCGCCTGTGCCTCACCTTTCCGTCTCTTCACCCTTGTCTTTCCACAGTCCTTTTCCTTTTCGTCACCTGAGTAGCTTCCACTTCCCGATTATCCGCCTCATTTTCACAAACTTTTTGTGCCGGTTTGCCCTTGCGCCCAGACCGATTAGAGTGTTCTAATACTCCTTATAGGGGTCGCTTCTTTTACGCCATCTTCCCCGGTTCCGATATGCTCGTATGGTGATCGTTAAAACTCCATGACACCCCACTCACGGTATCGGAGAGGCCAGGCCTTCTCATTTTAATCACGATCTGCTGCCTGTAGACTTGCAGCATTTGGGCTCAGAATGCGCTCATAAAAGACCAGTGGAATTGGTACGCCATCCCACCATGGCTCAGGGACCTTCTCGTCCCGTTGGGATGTAGGGACATTCCCGACAATAAGTCCCAGGTTTTGATCACCATCGTATATACACACTTCACCTGTGTCTACTTCATCACATTTTGAATCATTCCAGTAGACACGAAAGTGATAACTGTTCCTGGTCTCCGCCCCGTCTATATAAGTGCCAGTATTGATGCAATATATACCACCCAGCCAGTTATATACTGCCCACTGTGCTTGGCCCGCCTGGTCTACATATTCGAATGCAATTCTCCTTGTATGCTGCCTTGGAGATGACTTATTATGTAGCTTGACCACCATACACATGGGAGGATCTTTGAAGTTCCTCAGACGCAAAATGCTGTCTTCCAGGCCACAGTGTTGGCAGCTTAGGCATGTCCGATACTGAAAAAACCTGCCAGCCAACTGCTCCCTTGGAACCCCCAAAGTATCATTTTCCAAAAAGTCCGGTGTAACAAGGGACTTTATATATAATGATTGGTGTCTTGGGGATGTCCCAGGCATAGGCATTTGCTTCGCCGTTCTGTGAACGAGAATTTGAACTGGGCAAATATTGGGATGCACTGTCCAAAAATTGTAGTAATAGGCGTATAATTCCCAATCCCGCCGTGATGTAATTCCTTAGCGACGGTTGTCCAAAACTGATCCCTCCGATATGAACTCTCTTCCCCATCGAGAACATCCCAGTTTATATTAACCGCTTCAATATACTTCCTTTCGAGAACCGATAGTTGATTTTGCCCGGTCTCAGTGTCATCAACATTTGTCGTACCGGCGTGGAGGAATTTGCCCACGACAATGACACAGTCGACCGATGACGAGTTCAGTGCCAAGCCGACGGGTCCCCGACCTCGGTAAGCATATATCATTCCGGATGGGTCAAAACGGAATTCATCTCTATTGACCGACCTCAACAGGCGAACCCGAGTTGTGACGGGAACTGTATGCCTTATATAACTCTGACCCTCAACAGATCATCTTTATTTGTCGCCGTGTAAACCGGATGTACCGCATTCTGCTTTGCATGAGGGTGTTCATCCAATTGCTTATAGGTGGAGTCTACAATTGCCGTCTCAGCCATGCGGGACTGGATCGCACATCGAGCCGTCCCTTTGGAAATAGAAGTTGTTATACTGTGAAGTGGTGCAGACACAGTCCTATAAGCCGGTTGTTGCGGAATTTTGGGGCTATGGGACGTGGTGGGGTACGGCAACGCTGAGTGTAGCATACCGGAGGAGACAACAGGAGGTTGGCTCTGAGATAAGGGCGGATTCCAGGCAAACTGTACCAAACGCGGAATTTGTGCGGCTTCAGCAGTTGATGAGGCGGAGCTTGGCGGATCATATATATTCCTCGCTACATCATCCCGAGGAGCAGAGGAGAATGAAAACTGTGTAGCATATGATGCTGGCATATTAGCTTGCATCGGAACCGGGTTCCCATAATAGGCCGGCAGCGAAGCTGGGTCCGGAACTACAGGATAGAACCTGCTAATTGGCAATGGCATCTGGGGCAAATCCGAGCGAAGAAGCCGAGGTTCGGCATCCCTTCTATAGTTCACAAATTCGTCCAGCGTTGCAGGGCGATGATTATCTGCTTGGTAATCGTTCAACTTTCGAAGAGCTAGGATCCTTTTTTCGTTGGTGATCCTCGATGTGAAACAGGGATTTATATTTATACCCCAAAAATGAAAGTCTACCATCTTTATCAAGGTTTTTCGATCATACCGCCCGCCCTTCATGAAGAACGTCATCTATTCCGTCAGCATCATAGAATTTCCAGTCGAGCGGTGGATCTGGAAGCTGTCCAAGGTTGAATAGGTTATAGCTGCAAGGAAGGATTGGGGTAGTTAGTTTGATTAGCCATGCTGAGTGTAGGTCACAAATGAAATGCAATTAGCGACAACAAAGAGGGGGTTGAAGAGAGAATATGCAAGCAATTGTATGAATAAGCACTGAATGCTCAGATTTATTATATCTTGGGTAAGAATAACAAGTTAATTTCACGGCGAAGCCTGAACTTGAAGCAATAATTAAGAAGAGCGGACCTGGAAAGTGATTGATATGGATGGACTATTTATATTAAGACAGTCATTGAAAAATGACGGAGTAGAGCCGTAAGTGTACGGCCTCTGGAATCTGAAGATGCTGAGTCCCGACAACGATTATTGGAGGCATGCACATTGGGTCCGGATCTTTTCTACAGATTGAATAGCCAGTTGTAGATATATAGTGTTGCCCGGTCGGATTCTTCCGCCTTGTGTATGATCATGTTATTACTATCCTTCATGCCCCTAGTTCGACTTGGTCGAATGCTGAAGAGGTTTTCGTTTATTCAGATGAGGAACGAGAAATAAACTATTTATCCGTGCCTAGAGCACAGGCTCTTACCACACTTACATAAGCTGAGGCGGTATCGGAGGCGGTATCGGGCTCGGAGCCGTAACATGTATCGTTGGAGAAAACAATGTGAAGGACTCATCTTCCCCCAATGGTCAATCTATCAGTTATATCCCATAGTGTGGATTGAAGGATGATGACGAAGCCCAAAGACATCTTAGCTGTAACGGATGCAAGATTGCTTTATTATTTCTTCTGGAACCTCCCGATAGAATTCGCCTTTATTCAAAAGTTCCTTTTTTTTTCCTTTCCCTTTCTTTGAAGGAGTTTCCCTACTGTGACGGTTTGCTAGATTGTTTTCATTGTTCTCTTATTTTCTTTCTTCCGGCTTTTCCCTACAGAGGTGGAGTTGTCTACAAAGGAAGAAACTTCCCTACAAGAAACCCTTTTACCTGTAAGGGACTTCCCTTTACTATTTGGTTTTCTATTCTTCTTCCAGAGGGCTTCCTACAACACCTAGGGTCTTTCTCAGAACCTGAAGCTATAAGAAGCCTTCTCTTCTCTACCTTCTTGTCTTTTCCTTCTTTCCTTCTCCAAGTTTGATCTCTTAGTACATAGCTGCCTATAGATAGAGATAGGAATTCATTCTTTCTCTTCTTAAAAAAAAAAAAAAAAAAGGAACTTTTGAATAAAGGCGAATTCTATCGGGAAGTTCCAGAAGAAATAATAAAGCAATCTTACATCCGTTACATTAGCCAACCGTTCAGCTATCAGGAGGGATAATGGCCGCGAGAAAGAACTGAGTATGGCCAATAAACTGTCGGATAAACCGGAAATTTTTGATCGTGACTATTCCGGTCTGCAAGCAACATGAAGAATGGGATAGATAGATGATTCAACTTATGATAGGGACCTTTGTTAACTTATGGTTTTAATCACTAACACTCAGGGCCCTCGACCGTATGCCTGATTCTGAAGGAATGATTTTCGGACGTCCACATGTCCTCGCAGCGATAGGTCGGCTGGCAACTCCTTTCCTAGCATCCTGAAGCACCGATCACAACCTTAAAGGATTGGACGATGGCGGATGGAGGAGCGACATTTAAACCAAGAGTATGGCTCCAAAGACACCAACATTGTGATAAGGATAAGTTGCGGTTTCAAGAGGATATAGGTTCTGAGAATATTCTGACTTGTAAAGATTTATCATATTGGAGGAAGGGTACCTGATAGATTATAGATGAAGTCAGATTTTTTTTTAACTCAAGGTCATAAGGGAGTATTTATATCCTTGACCTTGCTATATATATGATAAATGAAAATATGGATTCTTAGAATCTCCTTGGAATTGTTGAGGAATGTTCAAAACCCATCCAGATGAGGTCTAAGGACAATTGCCTGACAATCGGGCCTCTCAGAAATGACGTCAAGACGGGCTTGGACGCCCTTAACCCCTTTCGTCACTCCCTTTCTGCCGCCTGGTATGCTACACGCTCTATACAGTTATATCCATCAACAAACAAGCCCATCTAAGCAGAAAAAAAAATTTTTTTAAAAAAAAAGCATACACCTAAAGCGTCACGAATATTGAATCTATCAGTGATTCGCAGATTCTCGTCGAATAACCTCATATTCTCATTCTAAACCAAGGACCTTGTTAATACTTTGAGTAGGAGGCGGGTGGGAATGTCTCACCTTCAAGTTCGCATTCATGATAACTCGCTTCCAGGTCCTTTCGATAGCTGTCCACCATGTCATGTATCGCCTCCAGGCCTTCGATGGCTGTCACTTATCGCGTCCAGGTCCTTTTGTTAGGGACCTGACATATAGTACGCTAACTGGATGACTTGGTAAGTCATCCATTGGGCCTTTTGGCGCTGTGGTGTAGTGGTAAAGTCAGCACCGGCTGCCTCACACCTTTCGATGGCTGTCACTCATCACCTCCAGGTTCTTTCGACGGCTGTCGCTTATCGCTATCAGTGCTTTCAAGAAGGGGGTTTGTTGGTTATTTGACTGCATTCTGGATGCTGTAGTTGGAAAGAAAGATCCTTAAGCTGTTTGCCAGCGACCCAGCTGCGGAGATCAGCAGCCAGCTGACCGCCGCCTCACTTTACCAACTTGGTTCTAGTCCCACGCTGTACTCTGGTTACGTATCGAATGCTAGAATAATCTGTAAAGAATACCAAACCATACCCGCCTTAGGCAGTCGCGGTCTTGGCATGGCTGGCGTATCAGGCTTTCTTTTAATAAAAGAAACAGAATAGATATCTCTCATTGCATGCGCCATCCACATCCTAGTTTTAATCCCCCTCCTGAACCAAGTCCTGATGTTGTTCCCATCCCCGCAGTCTAACCGAAAGTTCCATTTCGAACCGTTCAACCGGATGAGGTCTCTCTAGAATTTCTTTTAACATATCGGATCCCGGTGGGAAGTCATGTTCAAATGAAGGCTCCCCGGCGCCCCTCATCCTTCCAAGAACGCTCTGTCTAAAGTGCCAGCGCAGGAGGTTATCTGAGACACGATTAGGGTCTGCGGGATTCCGACACACAGGGTCAAGGGTCCTTCCATCCACTCCCAACGGATCATTAAGATCGAAACAAGTAATCTTATAGTTGTCCTTTAGATAAATTAGCAAAGCATCCATCATATACTTAAGTGGTAGGCAAAATCATTTACATCTGGGTTCACCGAAATCGAGTAGTCGTCAAACTGTTGATGTAGGTTTGCCTGAAGGAGAAGCCCATTTTGAATAGAGTTGATAGGTGTAGGATGGTTTCCCGAGTTTGCATTAGTGATCCATCGGCTGAAATTGTTCGCAATCCAATAGCTTTCCTTCTCAGGGAATATATGGGCCGCTTCCCAGCTTTTCCATCTATCTAGATGAGCGGTGCGGTTTTCAATCCCAGAGAAGACACACTTTCTATCCCTAGCCCGCACCCCTCTCTTGAATTCCGTCTCGCGGCGACTAGTATTTATGGAAGGGATGCGGTGTATAAACGGCTCATTACTCGGTTCGATAGAGACTATCTAAGTTAGCCGGTGTTTTTTTCTTTGCTTCGGTTATCATAATACTTACAACCATTGGGAGCATAGATATCAAAATCTCCAGGCGTTAGGGGTTGACTGGTTTGTGAGATGGTTTGCCCCGTCCTTGTCTTGACAGTAAGTGGGCACGGTGCAGTAAATGGGTCGGGTTCAGTGAGTGAGTGCGGTACAATGACCAAGACGATGTTGAGCATGTCGATGAAGTTGGCTTGAGTAATTGAGCCATGTTGAAATAGCCCACCTAGCATGTCACTCGTCAAACCATTGAAAAAATGGACATTTCGGCCATCATCCAACAGAAATGACTGATCCTCCGACATTATGACTGACAATTTCAAGCGAACGTGAGGCAGTCATGTTGTGGCGGTTGCCACTTGGAATGTTCTTAGTAGCAGGCCAAGTCAAAACGAGACTTGGTCACTTCCATAGGCAATTATGATTTAAGTGCGGACAGATAAAACCGGACCAAGTCAATGTTTTTCTGATTAGTAAGCGGTATTAGTAATATAATATAGTGCTTAGTTTCCTGCACGTATAGTAGAATAATATTTCAGGGATTCCCTGCGACGATCTCTGCAAATATTCCGTTCCATCCTTTATTTTGTATACCTAATCGAGAATACTACAACGCTGTTAACATGCCTCATCTAAGCAAGCGACAGGCTTATGTTCAGCGCCTAGCCAATACGAAACGCAAGTTGCCAATCCTATCGAAACCGGACTCCGAGACTGAAACGAAAAGAGTTCGGAGGCTGAATGATAGCGCGAGAAACCCTACCTACCGGGGTTGCTTCAGAGCCTTTACCCCAGGCTGACAATGAAACTAAGCTGAGCTCTGAACTGTCGGCCGAGCCCAGCAATATTCAGTCAACTTCAGAGGACTCGAGTGACGAGTTCATTACCAGTATAGCTGAGCCTGGGAGCCGAATTGAAATGATCCAAAAGGCCTTGGAGGAACAAGGCCTTTGGCCAACTGTAGGCCTGTTACTTAAGTGCCCACAGCCTCGTTGCAACGGGACTGTTCTGACGTGCAGAACTGCAGGAATTGCACAAAGGGTACAAGATGCGAAGGCTGCAGGAAGCGAAAAATTCCACAGTGGGGGATGCACGCCAAAACATAACTGTGATAACTGTGAACTCAGAGTTGCCAGTGCACCCAAAAACAGTTCTGTGCTTGTTGTGACAGGAGACGGAAGGAAGGCTGCAAAGAGTGTGAAAGCTTGCCTCTGAAATGCAGCTCAACCGGTCTGTCAATCTCTTGCTTATTGCTTTCTTCATACAAGTGCTAATTAAATCATTTATAGATTGCTGTGCCCGCCGGCTTCTTTCCCTACAGCCCGATTTGAAGCGCAACAGTGCGAGGTAGAAGAGAAGCTGATGGACGAGGTCCACCATCACCGGGTTCTTTTCGACCATGAACTTAACTATATCGAGTACTTTTGATGTCATGCCAAATGATACGCGAGGGAGAAATGTGACTACACTATTGAAAGCCTACGAACCAATGTGCCTTCCGCGTTAGCTCGCGTCGGTAGTGGGACGATCTCCGCCTACTTTAATAGTTGCATAAGAAAAATAGATCTATATCGGCAAGGACTTGCATATGGGTCTAAAGAATGGAGGAATCTTACATCACACCAGAAGGCATATCTCCCTTGGTAATGATCGATGAGCAGTGGCTGCGGAGGTATCGAGGCAGGGAAGTCACGTGTAAATACTTGACTAGTTCTAAATAGGAATAATTTATGTCTAAATTGGTATGGTCCATAAAGTAGGGCACTGTGGGTCAAAAATTTCAATTGCCAGCCTGTAATCGAAATTCAATCGTAACTTTACTTCTTGGCATATGGTCTTTGATTTTGATTTCTCTCAACCCATGAGTCGTCGGTGGCCGCTCTTCAATGTCCGCCATTGTATTATGCACCATTCTCTTCCTGTCTACGATCATTAATATACCATTTGATAATACTTTATTACGTACATATGTGGCTTGATGCGACCACCTTTAGGTTCGAACGACCACCTCACGTGACTTTGCATCCAGAAAGGGGCATAGTATGTATATCACGTGGTATACAGTCGGCAGAATACCCTGCATATCATGTTAAAATGTATTAACTATTTCTTGCTATTCTAATCATACAAATCAGAAGTCGCTATTTGTAATTCAAACACAAACGGCCACCGCCTTGCTCGCTTTGAGATACTTCTTGAGGTGTTTCCAGAGCTCCCTAGTTAATTATTAAATACAAAATACTAAAATAATAATAAAGGGGCAATCGCTTGTTTGTTATGTTTTGCCGTGACACTCCGCTTTCATTGATGGGATTTACAAGCATTTACATAGGGCGAGGGCCGGAAAATCAAGATTTTGTTACTATTTTTGGGTGTGTAGCGGGCTAAGCGCGGCAAAAATTTACAAGAGTGGACGACAGTATTCTAACAGCTAACAGACTCAACAGATTTCGAATGAGAGCCCAGAGGTTTTTCCTCACATACAAACGGTGAATTTGACTATATAGTCACCAGTCTCGAAGATCACCACCAGACCGATTGTGAACATGTACACGCCTATATTGACTATGGAAGACACTACATAGTCAACCAGCCTACGGAATTCGACTGGTGTGGACACCACCCCAATATTAAGGCCATACAAACCACACCATGGAAGGTGTATCAATATGTGGTGAAGGACGGAAATCTCCTAGAAGAGTCCGGGACACCACACAGAAGAGCCTGCGAGAAAATCAAAGGATGACAAGTGGCGAGATCATCGACAACGCCACCGACAAAGAGTCGTTCTTTAGATTGGTAGATGAGATACTACCAAGTTCCCTAGTCGAAAGGTTCACGTCAATCAAGGCTTACGCTGATTGGAAATTCAGCGATAAACCATTAGAATATAAGCCAGTACCACAGTCGGTAGACTACACCAGTTACCCGGAGCTAGCTGATTGGGTCAAGACGTACATCGAATCACCGGTAGACCGCGATCGCTGTGTTATATTTGGCGATTCGCGACTTGGGGAAAACAATTTGGGCTAGCTCCCACGGGGACCACGCCTACTTCCCCGGACTGTTCATGCTTGAAGGATTCTATCCATCACGTGTGAAATATGCGGCCTTCGACGACATCCTCGACGGAATCAATGGTCTAAAGGACTATAAACATTGGCTTGGATGTCAGTTAGAGATCAATACAACTGACAAATACATGACCAAGAGGAAATTTACCTGGGGAAAACCTACAATCTTCATCCAAAACGAAGACCCCAGGTTAGAAAGGAACGCTGACAAGAACTGGTTGGCGAAAAAATGTATTTTTGTACATATCCAAAAAATACTAGCTAGTCCATTAATAGAAACACCCGCAGATAGTGAATAAAACTGACGTTGCTGCGGTGTTCGAATTTCTCACATATAAGAACAGGTGGTTCTGAGGAGCGTTTTGCCTCTGTCCTCACTTTGATCTCACCGCATTATTCTTATAGGTCAGAGTGGCTTTTTCTAGGGCAGTACCGGAGAGGAGGTACTTTATTTGATCTAGTGGCTACGTTTTGGGAGGCGGTGGAGGAAAACCAAAAAAATTAAACTAGATTGTGCGCTAGAACCAACTAGTTACAAAATGGGTTGGGACACGTTAGTGTTCTACTATTTCTAAGTCTTCCGTTTCATCTCTGAATTCTTCTGGTACCCATTGAGGACTCCCTCCATTTGAGACTTCCTATGTTGTGTTCCGTCTCCATTTCATCCCATGGGATGTTTTCATCAAACTCGTCTTCGTTTTCCTGGATCAATTCTCGTATGAGATTGATCCTTCCTTCAAGCCTTTTTGTTAACCCTTGAGGATTCGTCCTGCTCACTACTAATGCCTTCCTCACCAGTGCCAACATGCATTAACCACATATTCTGAATGCGCCATCGCTCTTCTCGGAGCGGACTTCCGTGATAGGAAAGAGTAATCGCAAGCCGCTTGAAGGTAATAAAGTATACCCGCCAGCAAGGGGCTTCACACTACTTTTGTGCCTTCCTGACCCATGCTAACATGCATCACCACAGTCCTCCGTCGAGATATTCAGCTCATTGCCAGCTAAGATATCTCACACATCGCTAGCCCTGCTCCTTCTATAGCAAGTACTCTCAGCATGCCTTCCTACAGAAGCGCAAACCAACATTCCCTCCTCTTGCACCAAGTCATATTCCCATGCAAGGGAAGAGAAACCTAACTCATCGCAACTCTTTCAGCCTTTTCATTCCCCATGCCTTCCTGACCCAGGCTAACATCCTTAATCGTAGACACCCAGCTTCTACTCTACTAGCGAGCCCAATCACCTTTCTGCCACACGTTCTCTTACCTCACCAGCTTCCACACCGAATAAGAACCAACAGCTCAAACATCTTGCTCTGTCCTCCTGCCTATTCACGTTGACAGGGATCACCCCTTCGAAACTCCATGCTGGGACCAGTAGACTATAGCAAGTACTGCTGCCGATGCCTTCCTGACCTATGCTAACATCCTTAATAATAGCCACCCGGCTTACATTCTACTGGGAGCCTGATCTCCTTTCTCCCACACGTGCTCTTACTCTGTCAGCTTTCACAGAGAATATCCACAAAGAATAAGAAGCAATAGAAATGGACTTCCGAATGAACAGGCAGGCAGACAGAGGATCGGAAGTCCATTTTTATTGCTTATTCTTTTTTGTGGATATTTTCACCATTATATGTCTCCATCTATACGGCGGCTAAGCTTTGTAGTGCATGCGGAGATCAGGAAGGAGACAAAGGAAACTGTGAGTGGATTTCCCTTCTTTTATATCTATATGGGGGCTGATTGCCATTTAACTTTGCTTGCAAGAGCTTCGTTGTGCAGGCAAACCAGGAAGGAGATAACGAGGGAAAATGTGGAGGGAGGAGGCGGGGAAGGAAACTGAGGAATTTGTGATGCCATTCTGCTTGAATACTAACGTTTCTCGATGCCTCAGCCCCTTCTACATCTATACGGCGGCTGATTTCCCTTTAGCTTTGCTTGCAAGAGCTTCATCATGCATGCAAAGACAAGGAAAGAACGATGAGGGAAACCAAAGAGGACCCTAGGAGGTAGGAGGAGGGAGACTGGGAAGGAGGCCGGGAGGCATGCGGTGAGAATACTCCTAGAAGAATAGACGCGGGGATTAAAACGTAGAGCGTGAGGCTGAAAGCGAGAGCTAAATGGAGAAAAGATACTTGAGTGCTGAAGGATTTGATGGTGTCAGGCCTGAGGCGGCAAGCGGTGGTGGAACTGGACCAGGGGCTCCGAATAAGCCAAGCCAAGCGGGGCTTGACCAAGGCTTGACTTGACTTGAGCTAAGTCAAATCAAGCCAAGCGGCTTGCTTGATTTGCTTGATTTGACCAAGCGGCTTGTTGGCATGGCTCTCTCGTCATGAATTATGACGATTATTGGCCTCTTATTTGAGCCCCCAACCTCGTAATCGCTAGGGTAAGCCTTCTCTTTCAAGTCCCCGTTGGGTGTAAATTCAACAAGGTACTGTGATAGCATTTCATCCAAAAACCACGACGCTTAAACAAGCTAATCATTTATGGTCTAGCATAACATTACTAATCATGTGATTCTAATATATTACTAAGCGACCGAATGTTACAGCGGGTGTCCGCCACCATGGCATTTAATAAGCCCCTCTTCAGCTCGTCCCAATAATATTTATTGTTCCATCTATACTAAACCATCATAGCTAGTGTCAGGGACCTCAAGCTAATGATGGAAAATATTTCATTAGGTAGGTATAAATGAAAAGACTAAGCTAGAGGGAAGAAGAAGAAGAAGAAAGAGACAGGCGAGCTGCTGCGTTGAGAGATGATATCGCTTAACGAGCAACTAGCATTAAACCCAAAAGGGAAAGTATCACGAGACTACCAGAACTCCAAGTCGCTAAGCGATAGTAGGCCTCTTCCCCTTGATGAGAAACCTATCGATAAATCGAATGTTACTCGGGTTAAAGAATCAACCGATGGCCCTGGGGATGTGTGGGCCCTCTCTCGACGTAAGCGGCCGCTGATGGCTGTCCTCAGCCATCGCCGGCTCGCTTTCACCGACGCGGGTTCCAACCGACCGGGCGGCCATCATCAACGTACGTGGTCATCGAGGAACTCCTTATCATCGGCAGCTCGTAGCCATTCATTCAGACGCGGGTTACAGTTGAATTAGGCCAAACTAGCGAGCTGACTAATCCTAGTGCCTAGGGCACAAACAAAACATTAATCTAACGATCTTCAGTTCTTCAGGAATATATGCCTTCGTTAAGATGTGGTTGTATGTCATAAAAAGAGTGTCGAAAGCTTGATCTTGAAAGATTTGCTTGAGGCGCGCCTTCATTGAGATGGTCCTGTTGCTTGCCAACCCTTTGATGTACCGACATACGTCGCGGCATAAATGAACAGTCCATTAGTCCATTCGCTCTCTTAGTGAGCTTGTTAATCAATTCCCTCACCCAGCCAGTGAGGCTTGATGCCGCGTGTCTCCCTTTGGAGTCCACTGAGCTCGTTTTGTAATAGCCGAGACGCCCAGGTCCACGGTATACTTATCGAGTTCGTTTAAGGGAGTGCGATAGACCTCTTCGGAGAACTCTTTGAAAGCGGTTTGAATGTAACTCAGGCCTGCTGGTGATGAGGAAGCGCAATTGGACATTTTACCACGTTGCGGTGCTGTCAAATAAATTGGCGATACCCATAACTTTTACTTTACCTAGGCTTTCGCGTTCATCCAGAGCATCGATAACCATAATGATCGGATTGTCTCTGGATTTCGGCATTGACAGCGGGTTGCAAATAAGGCGCTCCTATTGGATTCGCATCGCTAACTGTTCAACTTCAATATTGTCTCTCTTCCCTTTGGAAATGGCAAATTTTAGGGATGGCGACGACTGGCCGAGCTGGCGAGCAAAAGGGAACTGACAAACTTGGAAAGCGTCTGAAGGTCTTTCTCGTTCTTGGAGGAGAAAGTGCCCCCGAGGCGTCCTCGGTTGGCGCATTGCAGAGCTACTGTACGTCTGCATGAGGACATGGTCAGAATAATCGCGCTTTCGCAGCACTTTTGGGGTGCAGGAGCGAGCTCTCATCTTTTTTGCCTCAGGCAATGTAAATATCCGCAAATGGCGCCCATTTCAGGAGCAGGATGACCACTTGAGTCCCTGCATAACGGTACGAATCCGAATCACCGTCATCACTCGGAAGTCCATCAAGAAAGCGCCTACAGTCTTTGATTCTCTTCTCCGGCAATATTTCTTTGTGGGACATGTCGATGCCGCTGTCAAGAATAGCCACTTCGCTCGATCAGCTACTGAAATAGCTCTGCGAGGATACTCATCTATTGGGAGACGGATATTTTAAAGTGGTTGAACCAAATATTTGCATTACCCACACCAGAAGAAAACAATCAGACGAGCGCATCCACCGAAGACAGATTGGGCGTAGGGTATTGTGCCCAACCCGCTAGGCCTTTATATAGGCGGTACCACTTAACCAAAAGGTCATAGAAGTGTTGAGCATATACAGAGTTACCACACACTCAGACATACATTTATCATCATCTTTCTCACCTTTTATTCAGAACAAATCTAGGTGCCTTACATGGGGAAACTGGCCTCCTGAGAGCGTAGTAGTCGATCTTAGCTTTTTGTAGCTGATCTGATATTGCCAGCGTCTTAGAGTGCTCCGTGGATTGACTATATTGTGCCAATTCTGTTCTAACGGCCACTTGAGTCCTTTCCTCTTTGACATTTTGTGCCACTACCACCACAATTGTTTGCTTTGCCTTCAGGCCGATTGTATGTCAGTGTCGTCTCGCAGGAGCTTTCTTCCTATATAGATTCTCTGATCGTCCCGTTCCACTCCGGTCACACTGAAGGCCTAGGCCTTTAACATTTCTCCTATGGATGGAGGCTAATCTCCACAAGGCACCCACCATATTTTTGTTTGGGAAGGGATTATGGTTAGTAAAGTATTGTTTGGGATATCGACTGCCCGATAGCTTCTTACTCGGTATTGTCGCCACGATTAAAGCGCACATAGGACACAGGCAGGAGTGGTATCTTCGGAAGAGTTGAAATCAATCCCCTGACTTATTACAAGTCGTTGGCAGTATATGTAGCCGTCCTTGCTCTGAACTCATTGGTTAATAGTTGGAGAGTCAGTTATTCCGCAATTTTTGCTCCCTGACTTGGGTACTCAATCAACCTTTAGGTTTTCTTTGGCCACCTTAGTGCGGCGTCCGCCTTAACTAAGGCCAGTCATGTCTGCAAGATCTCTTCTCATTGCTTGGTTAACCGGCTTATCTGACAGGGAAGGTCTGCTCAGGGTAGCTCTTCCTTGGCTGCTTTCTGCGTCTGTGTTCGAGTTCTGCCCCGGCCGCTTGCTTGTGGTCTGAGTCTTTGGCTAAGCCTCCTTTAGTGCCATTTGCTGACTCGAATGAATAATTAGTTGATCACTAGTTGATCAGTTATTCAGGGCAACGCAAGCGAGTAACGGACGCTAGGCAAGGCCGAGTGAGAAACAGCGACAAGGCCTGCACCCGCTCCCGCAGTCAGAACGTTAGCAGTAGGGCGCAGGCCACCAACAGCCAGAGTGAGGTCGCTCTGTCCCCTGCTGCCGTACCTGCAAACCAGGAGGCAGACAAGGGTCGTTCGGTATGGTTGGTGTTACGAACGCGAGTGCGGTATCCGGGACGGCGCTCGAGGACCTCCGAGTAGGTTCCCTGTGGAACTGGGGCCGCCGAAGCCTTGTGAGAGCCGTTCTTCCCTCCTCTTTCTTACTCTAGGCTAGGTGTGCTTCCTTGCAATCAGCGCACCTTGATTCCATATTCTCGTTGCCCGGCTCTTTCCGCGGGCAGTCACGGGTCATATGCTGCCCCATACAATGGCTGCAGGCGACTAGATTGTGACGGAACTTTTGACAAATGAAACATTGTTAGACACATGCACCCGTCTTACAGCTCCAGAGTATGTATCTCCGCCCCCCATAGAACCCGCCTGGATTACTGCATTGCGACTTCTGTGGTGATGCATTCTAGCACTAAGGAAATGGTCTTCTTCCCTAGAAGCGAGCTCAACTAGCTGATATGCTTGATATCAAACTGGCCCCAGGCGTAGGCGTTCTCGGCTTTGATTCTTCGCACCATGACCTGGATATTGTCCAGACCCACTGACTTTACGAACACCGCATGTGCGATGTCCGCCGTACTTCTGCATGTTTTTAACCCATGTGTTTGCGTGTCGAAGTAGGTTCTCCGCCTCAGCGGCAGACCTGGCCTTGAGGCTCAGGTCGCCTGACTTGAGCTGGCGAGCAGTGACAAACCTGGCCGCTGCGAAGATCTAGGCTTCCTGGCTGGTGGAGGATTCTTCTCGTGCCGCTTCTGCCTGTTTCTTGATTTCTGAGGGCCTGGACCCTCGGATACATTGTATGACTGCCGGGTCGTGCAGCTTAGCGGTTATCTTGCTGTCTTCTAGTGCAGTTGCTTTGGCCGTGTCTGGCGTTGTCTTCTGAAAAGGTGGCGGTGCTGGAGCGCCCGCCACTTGAGCCCACACCTGTGTCTGGGCCCCTGCTATAGACACCTGTGTGCATGTGAGGGTCAGTCTGGACCTTAATCGTGTCCCCGCAGGTGCCGAATCCCGACAAGGCCGGCCACGCGTTTGCTGGCGACGGCATGCTCTGTCCCCTTGATATGAGGTCCAGCCGATAGCCCTCGTCGCAGGGAATACTTTGGCAGATTCCGAACCTTGCTGGGGTCAGGTTATTTCAAAACTTCGATTTGCGCAGAAGTTTGTGTTTTTCATCATTAAATGAAATTAATGGAGAGCCAATACACTGACAGCAGCATAGAAGGGTGTAGTCCCCTTTCAGCTTAGAGATTTGGATCTTATTCCTATCAGAATCGAATTCCCCCATAGAAGATCGCTACAGCTAAAACCACAATTATTGGACCATTGAATAAGTGAATGCAGCTTCCTTCCTTTCAGCTTGGAATTTGGAAATTGATTACCACCTGATCCTCACCAGGATCGAATCATTTCGCAGAAGATTACTGGTGGAGGCCTCTACCAATGACAATCATTGAGGAAATGGTAAGTGAAGCACCCTTTTAGTTAAGAGATTTTGGCCACATTACCACCTCATTCCTATCCGAATCACATTATTCCATAGATTGCTGACCAAAATTTCCGAGGTCATCGATATCGGAATCTTGATTTTACGGCTCATCAATGCTCGCCACATCTACCTACCCCGTACCGCAGTATCGAACCGGGCTCGGGTGTCGTTCTTTGCTTTTGCATTAATATTTCAACAGAACTCAGTCAGTCAAATATCTGCACCGGGTTCCATCGGCTCCTCGCTTTTCTCGCTCCATAGGCTTGATAGCGACAATCTTGCAGCTGGCTTTGCTTAACTGGAGGCTATCCATCGTGGTGGGCAGCTACGTGGCCATCGGTCTTGATCAGGTAACCGCCAATGCTTGTCCTGCTTTTGGGCCCTCACGATTATCTTTGGGAGAAAAACTTACCTTCAATAGGGAGAGCTTCCCCAGACTCCACCCTCTAGATAGAAATTTGTCTCCCGCCCACAGCATCATAAGAAGACCATTAGTAACAGGAGCTCGCCGCATGATAGCATATCACTGTTTTCTCTCGCCGCCAGCCTATTAGCCCATATATGGGAAGCATACCCCTTTTACTACCATAGGATATCCATTCACTTAGAAAGCCTCCCAGGTATCCCTGTGGGGTCCTATTTATTAGCTGCTACTTTCTCTGTTGTGGGTCTTTTTATCACTAGTAACTGTAATGACACTTGACTTCACTAACTAATGAAAGGGTCTTCATACACTCCATATTACACGCGATAATCATATAAATTAATGATTACTAGGTACATTCGGGCATCATACTCAGAAAAGGCAGCTTCGGTAAGAGATTGGTGCCTTCGGAGAGAAATTTGGAAGGGGATGTTGGAGTACCTACAGCTTCTAAAATTGATATTCTTATTTATGCTCCTTGCATATCACAACTTGGATTTCACAACTTGGATTTGGGTATTTTGTACTGTACATGTGGCTAGACACCGGCCATCGACATTTGAAGACCACAACAGCTATCATTCATTCATTGTTAGCAAGTATCCTTTGCTAGCTATGAATCGTCGACAGGCTCCTTGTCAGGATGTTACTCTAGGTGATATGCATATAGAATACCAACTTGGGTCGCTGATTACCCCGAGGGAGAATGGAGAAATTGAAGACCGTCACTATCAGAATAGGTATTAATGAAAACATGAACTTATTATTCATTGATATCCAGCAATTCTCAATGAAGAATTGATTTAGATGTGAATTAACCGGTAACTTAACATAATGAAATTAACAAGCATGGTCACGCTAAACATGTTGGGGTGTTCCTAGTGTCTTAGTGCCCTCATAAGAAATGAACGTGTCAGATTGATTCTGTAGAATACTTTAGGTACATTAGCCAATTTCGGACTAGGTGGGAGGCTGGTGTAGTGAAGAGTTTTCACCACCTCTTTCCAAGTCACAACAATACAGAACAAGGACAAGGTCAACACATTCCAACAGAACGTGGCCTGACTTTTTCTACTGGGAATTGATCCTACTACCCACATACGGTATAGATCGAGCGGTAAATACCGGCAGTATGCACAACGTTCCTCAGCCTCTAATTGTTTCGGATCAAATCCCCTACACCGTCAAAATTTTGCAGAAGTACCGCTTGTTCAACTTGACAGCAACTGTACTCTGCCAATCCACGTACATGTGCTATATAGCATACTGAGTGATTCTGAACCTATCTATCATATTTCCAATCTGGAGGAGACAACTTACCAAACGTCGGATGTTGCAATTGACACATTGTTTTCCGCATTGGTACTTTGAACGTCCTCAAATGCATCTAGGACCTTAACCAGCATTTGCTATTCCGTCACCCCGGTAAGTATCAATTCAGGAGCCATACCAGCGGCGCCCAAGAGCAGACGATACGGACAGAACAACGCGTCGTAACCCTTCTCATTGAGAGATTCCATCTAATCCTAGAGGTACACAGCAGGATAGTGAGATCCGCACCTCATTGCCCGGCCCCGAAGTTAGTTCAGAAGTAGCTGCGACCGATAGAGAACGTAGTATACATCCGCGCGGGCGGCCACATGGATCCCGCAATAGGGGACACGGACGCGGAGGACAGCCAAGTAGAATTTCAGAATTCTTTTGTCAATTCTATACTTGAAGCTAATTCTATCTATTATTATTTAGAGCGCCCAGCTCCCTCAGATCCCTGCCAACGCTGCTGAATTCTTCAACGCTTTGTTTAGTGTCTGGAGGTAGCAAACCGCATCTAGCTACCTTGCCCGAATGTCCCTGCGCCGAGTCCAGAGCTACCATCGCAGGCGCATCCAAACCTAGTTTCCGCTCCGCATGCAGAGGCTCCTGAAGCAATTGAAATAGGTAGAGATGGAGGCGGGTGTGCTTCTGAGGACGGACATGACGCTGGGGATAGTAATATCGCCCAAAGGCAACACTAGGTGTTGAAAACGTGAACCGCTGCACACCCGAAATGCCGCACTAAGAATCTCAGTGCTGGCAACAGTCAGGTTACCCGACAGAAGCTAGCCTGACTGAGCTTGGCCTGATTGAACTTCCAATCAGGCTACCTGACGTTCGGCTTGGCATACTTGATGACAGATGCCTTACCTGATGCTCGGCTTGGCGTACCTGATGCGTACCTGCTGTTCGGCTTGGCATACCTGATGGCAGATGCCTTACCTAATGGCAGATGCTTTACCTGATGTTCAGCTTTGATGCATACTTGACATTAGGCTTAGCCGTCGTCCAAATCGAGATGGGTTAATTGAGAGGTCGTCCTTTCAAAGCCATCATTGCCTTCGAATTCACTACCCACTGGACTTTGACTACTTTGGGCAGGCGGTAAAGATGATTTTTGAAGTCATATGTAGTTTGACATAATGATAGCACCTATGCCCCGAACTTGACGAAGGACTGTTGAAGGATTACGCTCGGGATAAATAACTCAGTAACTACCTCCCCAGTTGAATGGCTAACTTATTCTTAAGAGATACGTGGCTAGCTTCCTGAGTCGTGATGGTTTGCGACCAGCTGGCCATGGAAAAGGCTTGACCTTCCAAGGTGACTCCATTGCCAACGCCTCACCCAGTTATACAGCCAGTTATAGATCACAGATGAGTTTTCACATCTCTACATATGATATATCAAGTGACGGCCTTACCGCCGTTACCCATTATTGTATCTACTACCTTGTCTCGCTCTCTACCACTGGCTATAAAGAATACCTTAGTGAACATAAAGTATTACTAACGACTTAACTGGATTAAAGCTGGAAACGGTGCTGGCATTAGCGTAATGAAATGGTGAGCCATTACTCGCTCGCTAGCTATGTCATATGTAATAGCTAGTCGATCGTTTACGCCGTCAGCCTAGTACCGTATACCTGAGTCTGAACGTCAGGCCTGTTGACTGTTGCCAGCATTGACTAAAATCCCGCTACGCGGCAGTAGAAAAATCCAGATATCTCAACAACTGTGGAAGGTCACAAGGCGGCTCTCAGATCGTTAGAATTGTCGAATTCTATTAATTGCAGAGCTACCGCTAGAGAATTTAATTATAGCGAATTGAAATTATGCCGTCGTCATCAAAGCAAACAGCAGCCTATGGAGGATGTTAGATTTGAAGGCAATTTTCATCTGTCAAAACGTAATCTTGTTACCTATATTAATAAACTTATGTGGGATTCCCTCCACTACCACAATGGTGAGAAACTTTGCCGAAGAATTTGGCCAACAAGCCCATCGGAAAGAACTGGGTTTGATAAGTTCGTTCAACAACATAACAACAATAAACTAAATTTCAAACTGGTTAAAGGGCCAGGATCTAGACCGGCAAAAAGCAGATAATCCTTTAAGATATGAAGATTATTTCCAGCTGGTAAGTTAACGATTCCCTGTTGAAATCCGTGGCTAATGTCGATAACATCGGCCAAAAATCGAACCATACAACATTCAGCCCAACAACATCTATCACATCGACGAAAAAGGGTTTCTGATCGGCCAGAATAATACCACAAGAAGGATCTTCAATCGCGATATGAGGGATCAAGGGACGCTTCTTGGTGCGGTCCAGGATGGCAACCGATCATGGATTACTCTGCTAGCCTGTATTTGTCGAGATGGATCTTCATTTCCACTATCTATCTATGAAGGTCGGCGGGAAGGAGTTCAGACCTCTTGGCTTGATGATGTCAACCCAGAGCATTATCAAGCCTTCTTTACTACCTCCTCTACCAGCTAGACAAATGATAAGCTGGCTCAGGGGGGGTGGCTTTCAAATATATCCGACCGGTATACAAAGTAAAAAGGCCGAGATATCCGGTTTATCATCGCTAATGGTGGCGTCACTCAAGCCATATCAATATGAGCTTCTTGGACTGATGTGAAAGACGCCAGATTATTGTTGGGGTGTTTTCACTGAATGTTCTCTTTAGAAAATGCCTTAGTAAATACTCGATAGAGAATGCTCCAGAATTCGCGTTTGGATCGGCGACTTAAACCTTGAGTGAAGGACTAAATAGGGGGGCGTCGAAAGGTTGAAGCCGATGAGTGGAGACAGATAATAAAAGTAATCTACCTGTTTAACCTCGGGGTTGTCTGTCTTGTCACAGATTTTGCGGACAGCGAACAACAAAGGCTAAACACCAGCACATCTGAAATTTCCGCCGATTCCGCGGCTATTCCTAACCCTACAGTACTGGAATTACGTCGCCTTGTAGATAAAGTTACCAATAAGGCTCGTCGGCAGGTTGATGTTACGGCTTGTAAGCTTAAGAACACTATCAAAAGCTTGCAAACAAAGGTTGAAATGCTTCAACATGAAAAACAAGGGCCTAAGAAAGGCAATAAGACTGCCTCTTGGGGACATTCTTTGTGAGAAGAATGATCCCAATGCTGCCCAGATCTATAGCCCCGGGAAAATCGCTCACGCGCGAGAGAAGCAAGCCGAATTTGAGGCTGAAGAGCAAGAAGAAAAAAGAGGCAAAAAGAGATTCAGAAGCCCGAAAGACCAAAAAAAAAGAAACCGCGGAGCGAAAATGGCAGGCAAAACAGCAGCAGGAACTAGCTGATAAACAGCCAGTGAGTGAAATCGGATCCTATCGAACCTTGGAACCTTCCAATAACGAGTTTTGGACAGTCTGCGCGAAAGAAAAAACCGCGGCTGGAGACTGATCAAGCCCCACTAACAACTGCGCCGCAAATGGGTATAGATCCACCTACATTCTTTACCCCTCCAATTCAAACTATCCAGGCGTCTGTCTGGGACTTGGATATTGCAGAGCTGTCTTTGAATAATTCCCCAACGCCTTTATTTACATCTCAGCCCGTCGGAAATGAAAATGAGGGGGAAAACATGCGAAGCCGGTCTCAATCGCCCGCGTTGGGCAGACGATTATGAAATTGAATAAGATGATTTTTTCTAGTTATACAGTCTTGGTAGTATCAAATTTTCCAATGAAAAGTAATCTGTGGTTGTTGTGATATTTAAATTTGTAGTTAGTCCCACGGTCGCATTTCGGGTTACATCGCGGTGTGCATGAGCTCCTTCCCCCGACAGGCAGCGACTGTAGCGTTGTTGATCATATTAGAAGAAGTCGGAGGTGCACGCCCGAAAATTAGTAATGTTATTGAGTCTACCTTAGGCCGCTTCCATGGCTCAACTTTGAAAAATTTCATCTATAAAGGGAGGCATCGAGGACGCTATACTGCTGGTATTTACCGCCCAATCTATACCGTATATGGTCAGTAAGGGGGCCATGTATAAAAGTTAGGGGGGCCGGGGATCAATTCCCTTTTCTACTAGTGGCCGCGGGTTGGACGTTGCGTTGGCCAGAGAAAAGTTTCGGTATGAGCTAACTTGTTTCGGATACAGAACCAAGCGGCGCTGGTTGAGAAGTTGAAGGCAGGCTTGATTCTTGTTGGAATCAATTGCATCTACATACAACAACACTAATAAGCTACCCCAATTTTCCGCCGGACCCAACTGTTTTGACCATGGAGATTCTTCCCAGCATGACGCTTGAAATCTTCGAAAGCATCTGCCCAAGCCCAAGCAAAACGAGAGGATTCTCGCCCGAAGGTCCGATAAATCGGCTCGTGCTGACGAATATACGCGAGTTGTACATTTTCTAACGTAACAGATATCACATATTCCCTCAAATCCAATTTCAGAAATACCACGTGTTGGGCTTCATGAAGCAGTTAAGTGCCGTTCACTCTATTGTCCCGTACTTGTAGTCATCCGCTTCGCTGAATCAATCAAGGCTCTATGGATTACTGTGCGGCACAGGTGACGAAGCTCGGTTCCATATCCGAAACAAGTTAGCCACCGTTAGAATAACTAATCCCAAAAGTTTTTGGCCACGTTCAACTGCAGCCCCCGGCCATACAAAATAGTCAAACTTACAGGCTGACTTACGCCGTAAGCGGAGGTCTTCCGTAACTTTATTTTCTAGTATCCGATACCGAATCTTAATTTGGATTGTATTGGGCTTCTTGTTGAGTGCAATTGTCCGGCACTATACCTATCACAGGTACACCGCCGCCACTAGTCTGTATGTAGTTAGCTAATAGCTACTATCTAGGATCCCTTGCTATCTTATAACTAACTATCACCTCGGAAAAATCAACCTCGAGCCCTGACATGATATCATGATCTTGTTCGTTCCAATTGTTCCTTTACACATTGCTTGGTCAGTGCCACTATCCAAGCACTATCCCATAGAAGCCTTAGGACTCGAAAAGTTTAATCAGTCCATTCCCGGGCCTGTCAGACTGTTTGGCCGAACAGGGCTCGCGCAGTGAAGGGGGAAAGATCATTAGCAACCCAAACTTTAGTGGGCAGAATGAGCGGCAGAGACGAGCTAAAGCTGAGAAGCATAGAAAAACCACTAAAGGGTCTGGGGAGTTATGTTTCTGCCCTTTCACAGCACTACCTGGGTCGACAAATGAGTCTATCCCGTCTAGACATGCAGTATCTAATAAGCACTGTTAATGACACTTGGTTATATCCGGCTCGTAAAGGGGGCCAAAGTCAGTAAAAGCCCTATAGATATGCAGCATTAGATCTAAGTATTCCGTATGAAGCCGTTTAGCCCAGTAATAGAACTCAGGAAGAAATGACATTACAGGAAGTAAATGGTTTTATAACAGGGATCTGTTGCACGAAAGATTGTTGGTCGGGGACCCGGTATTTGGGTTCGTGATCGACAGAATGAAGATGGCAAAGAAGCCAAGTCAGAAGCTGCAGCTAGATTAATGAAGGGGTGTAGCTTGCAAACTAGCAGTATTATACGGATTTCGATATCGCAAAGCATGTCACCTGGGCCACTCGCGGGTCGGATGATTATCTCATGTCTCAAGGAGTGTTAATGCAATCGCTGAAGCAAATTGAAGCTGCCGAGATCAGATGTAGAACGAGAATGGGAAGGCAATGTCTCTCAACCCTTCGAATTTAGGCTCGACATTTGGCTCAAAAAGATGAGCAGCGTGGCTATTTAGAAGGGTTTTTTTTGTCGATGCATCAGCTATGAGTTCAAGGGAGTTAGCTTAACATATCAATAATATAGTTCCTTATCGGAACAATATTTTTTCTTCATTGGTGAGAACTCACAACTCGCTTGTCCAATTGAACCAAGGATGGACAACATATAAGGCGCCAGAACTCCCTGAGAATCTGAAGCCGTCGGTGTCAACATCCCAAGGCAACCTTCCCACGTGGTTTACGGTTTGTATGCATATATTGTTGAGTCAGACTTGTGTCAATCTATACATTCAATCATATAATGATACTAGTCATAAATAGGGTATGTTAGTGATGAAGCCTTCCATTCTCGGAAGGTGCCTAGTTTTGCAGATTTCGGGGTGTGCCTTTATCCAGGCCCTGGAAATTATGCCGTTTTAAGTCCTAATTACCGCCCCCTTGGCCTTATAGAAGAAGGACATGTCATATGCGGACCTGCAGTATGAAGCTAGTTCTAGCATCGGACGTGAATTATGTCCACCCTATCATCAAGACGGGAACTGCTTCTGAACAAATTGATCAGAATACTGAAGGAAGGAAAGTTTACCTTCATTTTTGTTCAAACGGGATTACTATATGGGGTTTACCTCCCATATGCTGGGCTTGAGGTTTAATTTCTCTATCGCTACCCTATATAAGAAACCGTCTGATCTCCAGTCTCCTTTACCGAAAGCCCACTTATATACTATTGCTTATACAGGCAAGGACCATAGAGTTCCCTTTCTGAAGCTGTTTATCTATCTGCCTAATGTTGCTCTTGGGTTACTATGGAATGTCATTAATCCATTTCTCAAAGATCAAGTGTTATGATGGATTTCACCATACACGCTGTTTCGACTTTCTAAATCGAATAAGGTAGTGAACATTTGCCTCCCAATCCCAGGCTTTTTTAGAGTTGCCTTATATTTCCTGTCTCCTACAAGAAGATCTCGAACAACGCAAGGATGCATCATTGGTTCAAAACACAAGTGAGTGAGATATATTCCTGGACACTGTATTACGACTAGAGGCCGCCATTTACATACGCGCGCCGCAAGGCTAGATGATTCTTGCCAGTTTTCATCACCTCCACGCCTGCCCCTTTCCTTTCCTTATTTTCTTCAACGAATCCTTCGTGGCAGCCGCTAGCATTGGTTAATATGTCAAAAACATTGCCAAGACAGCCGTCTCTATGTCAATGAACCTCCATCATCTGTTATCTCACATTCTTCATCAGCATTGATCATCGCTTTCGAAACCTGACCAATATGCTTCCCCCTATCTGCAGATGTCACAGGGGACCGTTGAATACATATAATACTGATGCATAATATAACACCCATCTCCCCTAGCTACATACACTCCCTGAAGAGCACCAAAGCCGGAGCCAGAGAAAGTTCATGACGTTTTATGCTATTGGTAGATAGGTAGTAGAACGGGGGTTATGCCCACCATTTGCCATCCAATAGAGAAAGCAGGCTCCAGTGCTAATTATATAATATATATTCACCAGGCTATATATATCATTGATTGAGTAGTTTCCTCTCATGTTGCGTATTAAAATTGCAAAGCTCCCACGTGGCGAGACCGAATGCAATGGCCACAGCTCCGTTTCGGGTTCGTCTGGTACCTACGGAGGCGATAATGCTGCCAATATGCATTGTATGAGCTTCCTTTTCGGAGAGTATATCCCCGTGTACTACCGAGTATGGTATTCACGGTATAAAAAGAGCCATATGAAGCTAGCCATTCACGTCAATATCGCTGATTACTGATCATTCTTAGAACCGAAAACGGCATCCAGGCCCTTCCAGACTCAAGTAGTTCCCAATTCTGAGATATTATTGGCGAGGAGGCTTATTTACGATCTTTGATAAAATCTGCGATTGAGTCGGAAGGCTGTTGATACCGTCATTGCCAATGAGGGTTACATTAACCTTCATACGATTGAGAAATATCACACCGGTACAGTGTGCCCTGCGGGCATTTCTTTCAAAGTGCCGCGACCTAATTCCCATATCTTCTGACCCCTTCTTCTTCTTCATCTCCGTAGTAGACAAGGCGGTAAAAAAGGCAAGAAATAATGAATGAATGACCTTCACCATATAGCCATTTTCAACAAAAAAAAGGAGACTGGGAAGAAGTCTACCTAACAAGCCAGCCCAGAAGATGTAATATTAGCGAACAACTTTCCACTCTTAACCAACTAGTAGCCTCAACTAATTCATTATTGGTGTAGATTGTATGTGGCTGGGCAAGTCCAAAGCTGAAGTTGGAATGTCCCATTTCGAACAAGCCTATTAGAATCGACTACCCGAAGAAGTCTCTCACGACATATGCATGTACATAAGTACACTTGCAGCATATTTTAGATTGCCCGGAATTGTCAGGTTACCCCTATGATTCGACACACAATGAAATACAAGGGAGATCATACTATCCTATGTATGGTGTACTTCGCTTATTTCAATTCTAGGAAATGATTTGCTATCGCAAAACCACACGGCCGTTTTTTCCTGTCCATACTTAGTTCCCTGCATACTTATCGATTGGACCAGTTATAAGGATTCAAGCTAGATTCGGTTTTTTTCCCGAAGCGGACGGCCCCTGAGCTTTCAGTACGAGACCGATAACCCATGGGATGGATACGCACACGCCAACAACCAACGCCTACTACAGAACGTTAATAACAACATGAGGGTACCATGTACCTATGTGCAAGCATACCTAACCTACAGACCATACCTGTATCTGATAGGGCAGTCAGGTGCTTGGATGATATATAGTCGGCAGATTAAGAAACTAGAAAAAAAAAAAGCGACAAGGGGGAGAAGGAATCTACTCTTTCTTTCTTTCTTTCCTTTTTTTTTTTCCCTTTCGGAGTGGCTGAAATGCTGTCTCTGCAGGTGTGCATACCCAGGAATGCAGATGCAACTTGGATAATTTAGCTAAGATAAGACTGCATCCAGTTCGAGGGCCTTACATACTAACGACGTTGAATTTCCTCGGAGCCGATATATCCAGAGTGCTAAACGACAAAAAGATACTAATCTCTTTTCCAGTATAAACTTATACTGCTGATGGTTGAGATTTCTTTAATGTATGCAAATCGCCTCCCCATCTTGTATCGACTATCGATGCTTCTGTTGTTATTATTGGCCAATACGTGATGTAATTTCCTCGATTTATGTCGTTGACCACTGACGCGGTCATAGGAGATTACCACATGCTATTGTTCAATACCTGAGATTCCCTTAAACAAGTACTACGCTTCCTCACGGGGGCAACATGTGCCTCGTCTTCAATAAGTTAAAAACAGGCCTGATGAGATAGATATTCGGACTTCTAACTCAAGTTGGAACTCTCCCGTCCCCTAAGCCCCGAGCAAGTTTTAGTAGCTGAACTTGAAAGCGAGCGTCCATGCTGAGCAACATAGTGATGAGAATAGAAAACCGCGTACTACCTAGAAGGAGCGAGCGATGTAAAAAACTACGAGTATAATTAGGAACTTACCTAAGCTGGGCGGATTCAGGAAAAGCCAAGTTGCTCAGTAAGAACGCCTACAGGTATCCTTCAGCCTATCTTCCCCACCTTCAAACGACGCTTTCCAAAGAGGGCCATCAGCATTCTCTTGTTGAGGTTAATCTATTTATATTAGGCTTAGCCTCAACGGTAGGGAAGGGGTGGTGGCAGTACGGTATTATTAGAAGTAGGCATGCCTACAATTATTGTTTTTATTGGCTCCCAAATGGGCGCAATCTACAGCTACATCGATCACTGACTTGAAGCTAGCTAGAGATGGCAGAGTCAGGGAACAGGCCGGACGAAACACAGACGGCGGAAGCGCTGCTCATCTGTTAGCTATTGCATAGTATGTATGAGATGATCATACTGCTTGAGTGGGGGTGTCGAGCTGCTGCGGTTTTGCTTTTTTGTTGGACAGTCTGGCCGGATGGTGTGTGCACGTGCTTTGAAAACGAGGAAAGGGAGAGAGATACGGGGATCCTCTAGTGCTGTGTCCGCGCAGGGGACTCGCAGGGATTCTCAGGATGGTCGGCACTAGAAACGCATGAAACATGTATCATTGTGGAGAAGAGTAGTAGTAGGCGATAGAATGATGGCAGCAACGTAGAGTGATATCGAATAGAGAAAGAAGAATCAGAGCGTGATATTATTGTGAAGGAGAGCGGAAAGCGATGGCGGCGACTGGATAAGGATGTTGTCAGCTCGAAGGATAGGTAATGGGGTAGCAATACTAGTAGAATCATAGTGGAAGCAGAATAGTGATTGTTGTCAAGTGAGTAAAAGACACTCGCCATAGCAATTGGTGAAGATGTCCCGCTATATCGGCATCGGATGGACGGCGTCTTCGGGCGCAACAGCTCAGGGAAACGGTTATAACGACCCATCTTTGAAATTGCAGATTCATACGATTCGGAAAATGACAGACATTGTTGTTATTGTAGACGCGGAAGACATGCTCATCGTGCCCTAGTAACCAACCTTTGTCCTTTATCCCTCTTTCTTTTCTTTTCTTTTCTTTTTTTTTTTTTTTCTTTAAAAGTCGTTGGTTCCATGCAAAAAGTTTTAGCTTAATAAAAGCGCCCATGTTATATTAGCCCCGAAAAAAAAAAAGGAAAAAAGAAACCGCGACTTTAAAAACCGCGTTCGTTAAGCGTATCGAAAAAGATGCGCCATCTTTGAAAATTTACGCTTATAATTATGTTCATACTTGGGAGATAACGCCTTAGACTATGTAGTACGCCCAACTTTCGGAGGCCACTACCAAGCGGAAAGTGCAATGTCTGTCCACATGTGATCCAAACATACCGTTTTGGATGCTAGGGTAGAGGCGAGTAAGTTGGTTTGTTGAACGTTATGCTGGAGAGAATGAGCTTCCTTTCACGAGTTCATAGAGAAGGGGGAAGTGTTGCCTCAGGAATCATGGATCCGGGACTTGGGTCTTCTAGATCCAGTTCCCATTGGCTATTGTCAACTTGAAGGTCGAGAAAAATCTCAGCCAGGTTACGGATAGAATATGGCAAGAGATCCAAGTATTAATAGAGCCAATATCAGAAGACCGATAGAAATGACGGAAAGATAATGGATTAAACGGCGGTTAGCGTAAGGACCGAGGCTTTTGCGTTAGTGAAACTGCCGCCACTATGGTGGCGAACACTGGAATTTTGGACTATCTTGCAAGAAGGGAACTAGCTCGTGTCTATATTATCGTCGACTAGTAGCGACAGCGAGGACCGGGAACAGGACAAGCATTTGAAAAAAAAAAATCCCGACTCCTTCCGTTCCAGTCTAGAGAGACTAGATTTGAGCCCCGCGGGCAACTCGAAAACTTAGGAAGAAGCCGGGTGAAAAGAAGTCGCTGTTTATAAGAATGATTGTTCGGGGATCTCCGTACGTGATACGGGAAAGGTAGGGCGAGTGTGTTGTTGTCGAAGGAAGGAAGAATACCATCAAGATAGGAAATGTCTCTCGTGCAATAGCCACAGCAAGTACACTAACTTAGAATTCCGTGTCGGTACAGGATCGGCAGTATCGGTGATTCCTAAAACAGTTTTATTTCCCGGCGACAGTCAAATCATTTATCAAATGGTTGGCATCACTGGAGCTGGACTGCAGGGAAGGTCGAGGGAAGACTTGCTCTCGGATCAGCTGGTTGATTAATCATCCCCCAAGCCTCACGAGAACCACACCACACACACACATATGCGAGATGAGCTGCTGGGAAATACCCTTATAGTCGTCCGGTAACGGCCCTGTGGATCGGAAACTAGGGAAGATAATCAATCAGATCAGTGTGGACATCCGAAAAAGATTTGCTTCCGGGGACGATTCAGTCTGTATGCTGAATGGCGATTTCCGGTTGGAGTGAACTATAGCTGCGTACGCAGTCCATCTGAACAGTGTTCTTGTAGGTATAGGGACAATTCTATGTCGAAAGGAAGGCCAGTTCAAGGGTGTGTGGAGCCCATTACTCCATTATTAGCCTTTTAATAATGAATGGCACGAACCAGATGGAATTATCTTCGACGTGTGACGGCCGAGATTGTCGCCTCCCTGATCCCTGCCGCCTCCTGCTCGTCTTCAGGCGCCATGAGCTCTTCCCAGCTATTCCCGCCATCTATCACTCTACGAGACCAAATGCCTGCTTGCGTAGCTCTTTGAGTTGACGCCATTTCCTTTCATTTTGTTTATTAGAATTGCTTGCCGCTTGTTGGAGGGTGCGGCTGAAGAAGTCAACTGAAGTAAGCTTTCAAAAGTAAAATAGACGTGAACAGGGTTGGCTATCTCTGGTAATCTGTCAGTCTCCTGTACCGTGTCGCGAGCGATCGATAGTATTTCTGAATTCTATTGGTGCCGCTGCGGTCACCTCTGTAAATATGGAGTCTTCTTCACCCGATTCCATATCGGCATCCTCCTCTTCGTCTTTGCTCTTCTGTTCCTTAACATTCTGATTCTGTGAATGGTTGTAGAATTTCATTGGTCCCCAATCAAGCTTGACGAGATCAATTGAGTACAAGTCATGCCTGGCCTCCTCTTTCAAACTTTCCACCGAAGATGAATAGAGCGTCGTTTTGGACCGCTAACTGCGACTTAAAAAATCTGAGTAGGGATAGCATCTCAAAGCGAACAGTCTCCGAATTTACTACTGCTGGAGATTCCAGCTTGGGACTATTGACGCCCATCTCACCAACTTCATACCGTGCTCCTATTTTTGCTTTTAGAGCGACGAAGTTTCAGAGAAGCTCTTCCTTTGCAGTTTGATAGCCTAAGCTCCTTACTATCTCCTACTACCCAGTCCCCTTCGAACATCGGAGATTAAGTTGGAAGAAACGGTTTCGTTCTACATTTAAAGCAAACAGGTGTCACAAAAATGTTTCGTTTATCACTCCCCCCTTTACTCAGTTCATCATAAACATGATTCCCTAGTAGTATGCCATTGTGGCTCCTCTGGCTCCTGCACGGGCAGGACTTGGCGCATTCGCTGGTTTTCTTCCTGGGTTCCCATTGTGCCACTAGACTTGCGGAAGGAATTGCGTGGGGACCCGGAGGCTTAACACAAAGAAACCAAGTGTCTTGGTGGACCATAAGTTTGAGAGCCGTTCGCTGCGACCTGGCCTTTGTTTAATTGCCAACCGAGGGCCAATCTCTTCACCCGAGAATGTCCGCCAGATAGCAAGGCGCCCTTCTCATGAAACTCCAGATGAACGGGGATCAGGCTTCCGTGATGCGGAAGGTAGAGTTGACTTATACCATGTGAATTTCTGGCAGCCTGAAGGCATTTTTATCTTGATATAGTTGGCCAGTTTGGTGCCTTAAGAATCAGGCTTCAATCCAAAGATTACCTGAATAAGTAGGGTTTTAATTGGAATAGGTATAGTGCAAAATAGCGAAACCAGTAAAACCTTTCGGAGACTAATGCTAAATCCCGCCAAGCACGTTATCTTGTACTGACCGCTCCATGAGTCGCGAGCTGGTAATCAGGATCTGAACCCTGAAGGAAAAAAGGGGCCTGGGAGCTTAGACTATTGGCATTCAAGCTTGACAAGAAACCGCTAAATACAAACTAAATAATGCATCACATCCACTGCAGGAGGCAATCCATAAAACCAACGGTGGCAATGGAAGCGGAAGCATTACCTTAACCCCTTCATTGCCAAATTCTCGTTAGACACTGACTTCTTGAGAAGAAGATATAACCGACAAAAAAGATAATAAATAGGAGCATGCTCATTCCGATCCTCAATAAGTGTGCATCTCGAGGATATGTAATTAGAGGGACGAGATAAAAAGGACGAAGAAAACTACTCCAAGATTGTCTTTAGTATTCCAGGTTTTGGAAAAGCTGTTGTGAGAGAGAGTCATGAAAATTACAGGGCCCAGACACTAGCGCCGCGGGAGGGTAAGAATTCACCCCCCTAGCTATTTGGCAAGATCACTCATTCAGAACTTACCTAGGTAGGGCAATAACGGCAAATCCAGGAAATTTCGTAGCATGTAAACCCAAGGCTTATTTGGGGACCGTACATGTGCCAGTAAGCGAATACTAGTTCTCCGGCTCTCAGTACTGAATGGACTGGCACGTAGTCATTGGTCCCGAGTATGGTTTACCGTTTGGGAGCGTAGGACAACCATGGTGAACGATGTTGGTTCTTCCTCCGAACTAAAGCTGCAGATAAGCTAGATCGCATAGCTCGGCCTTCCTGTGACTCCCCGCCCCCCAAGACTGGGAAGTGATCCGGAGGATGTCGGAGCATATACGCAGATGCCGGCTATTTTCACGACAAGCGGCAAGCAAACAGTGATTCAGCGAGAGGACAGACAATATGCAAGCTCAAGGAGTGTAGGGATGGTATCTAGGAAGATCTAGAAGAGCATGCGAGAATGGTGGCTTGTCATGGGGAGTCCCCTACGGTCTGAAGCTATCCGCCTAGAATCGGGTGTTCACCGTGCCGCAGGCCCCTAAAACGCAGATAGACGAAATGTACGTGGGGCGGAAACGATGGCTCCGGTGACTCAGTCGTCCTTTTTTAAGGCACGCCGTTAGCTGGGGAGGAATATCTCCCCGTTCCCACGTCTTCTCGTTCCCACAAATATCCCCCACCCCAAAACACCTTCACGGCCGAGGGGCAGGGGCGATGCTGAATACATAGCAGCAAATCGAATCAAAGGCAGGTTCCAAAAAGAGCGGAAACCCACTCATCGCTGAGCAAGAGAGCTGAAACCATAAAAGCGAGCCAGCCGCCTGATATCAAGGATCACTATTAAGTTGAGCGGAGACACCCCACCAGAAGGCTGAGCCAGCAGGTCGTCCAACTCCGCCATCTTTACCGAAGGGGACCAAAGGCTCGACGTTAGGGACATTCGAGAAATACCAACGTGCCAGTGATAGAGGATGAGGAGCTAGTGTCCATGAAAGACAGACAGCAGTTTATATGTCCGATACAAAAACGACGCTGGAGAAACAAGGGTCTGAAAAGTTGGGCATCCAACTATCCACCAAACTTGGGCGGCCAGGTAACTCCGCCCGGATAAGGGCACAATCATCAGATCGCATGGTATTGATTTCCAGGCTGGCAGATAGTAGGAATAAGAGAAGATGGAGAGCATCGGCCGTCGAGGGACGCCCCAGCTGAGGTTTATATATGATAAAGTAGATTAGATTGATGATAGATTGGGCGGATTCTGGCGGGCTGTGGCGGGGCGGTCACAGCCGGCGCTATCCGCCAAACGGGCGGGGTCACAGCGGCTTCCATCTAAGCCAGATTCGGGCGGCCAGGAGCTAGAGCAGCGGCAGGCGGTGTCAGGCGGCAGAGTTTAGAAACGTGGCGCCATAAGTTCTAACGGCGTCCGGCTGATCGGCTCATGGTAGGTTACTTACATAACTTAATATCCTGAAGAGGATACAGGTCGTCTAACAGCGTCGCATGAATGCATATTATTGGTTCCCTGGTAGATAGTAGATACTTCAACTTGCAGCAAGCTACTAACCCCCGCGATGGCTGGCTGGCTCTTCAACCTACTTAGTTACCTATCTGGTAACTATATGTACATAAATTGATTATTATACTAGTACTGTACCTCTAGGCGAGAAACCCATCCTTTCCTGTGGACTATAATTAGTAATTAGTACATTAACGTTATCCTATCATAGGCAGGATACTTCTGCCATACCTATAACAAGTTAATGACAATATATATTAAATATCTGTTTAGGTACTTCCTACTACGAGTACCTACAGTATACTTAGAAGAAGTAGTAGTAGGTCAATGGTTCCATCTACATCTCGATCAAACACGGTGATTGATTTGCCTCGTAAAGCAGTAGAAGATAAATGACTGGGGTACATGCTGCCTTAGGCCTTGATGCGATATTCTCACGGAACGTGTTCTCTCTCTACTCCGATCGATCCAACCGACTGGGGAATCATTCCAATTTATTAACTATGATAGCAAATTGACGAGTCGATAAACCCGTGCTCCTTTCATAGCGATCGGAGTTATTATTAGCACCATGATTTATGCTTATTTAGGGGCCGGTACAAGCTAAGGCTGCTCCTACCTTATTTTAATATACGATGCCGCTGAGCCAGCCAACCATTGCGATTCAAGGACTTCAACAACTCGCTTTGGAATCTGTATCCATAATACTTATCGCAGCGATCACTGAGCTAGGCGTTGGTACCGATATCCGCGATGTCATAATGCCTCCGGATTCGAAGATGGGAAGTAGTGCAGGCAATAATATGATAATAGCGTAGTGGCGATGTATCTTATTGTCATGTTGCTCGGATCATTATTACAATTCAGGGTCTGCATGCATGTCCTTGTACAGTAATTCAACATACAGGAGATGATTTCTATCCCACCTCCGTCTTGATGAGATATATATTACTATATATAACCAATACCTAACATGCTTGCCGAGTATTCTAATCAAGAAAGCCAAAAAAAGAGAGAGAACAGAAAGCCGTAAAACAAAAAAGCCTCACTCTTAGCGGGGGTCGGGGTTTTTAGAAATAAGGAGCACTGACATTGAAACGGAGATCGAATCATTCTCTCTCTCGATCCGTGCAGAATCCACATCAAGTAAGGAGGGGAGGCTGAACAAGCATAAACAGCCAACCATTTCCTGATGAGATCCATATTTAACGAGGGTAGAATGGAAAGTGAAAAAAAAAAAAAAGTAGGAAGAAAACGCCAAGACAAATGCAACAACTGCTTTCAGACTTCGTAATGATACAACAATGAAGCCGCAAGAGACAGAAGCCGATCCCGCATGTTACTCCAGCACACCAATGGGGGGATATGGAACCCGGTCGACGACAATAGCCTCACCACTGGGAACAGTGTTTTCGGAACTCTGAAAACATTGGTCATCATTTCATACAGAGATATGAAGATCCAAACCGCGATTGGCGCTCCTCCAGAGGCAGAGTGATTCAGCTATAAACACATGTTGAAACCCCGCTCTTGCACATGGGAAAGCCGAGAAGATTGAAACGCTCCATTCGTTCATCTTCGCATGGCTGCGACACTGGCGGACTTGTACAGTCCATCGTCAACTGGCTGACTCGGAGACTCAGCACTGGCTTCCGAGCGGAAAGGGGAGGCCGGTAAACTAAGAACCGACGCGTGCCCTGGGGTATATGGGGAAACTGAATCGAAATTGGCGAGGTGATTAAATGGAGGAACTTGGCAGCCTTGCATGACCGGCAGAGCTGTCTGCAAGGCTGGCATCTCTCTATAGTATGTCGCCATCTGGACGCCAACGCGCGAGTTATCTTGCACGGGTTGAACATGTGAATAAGGCATCGTCCGGACGCCTTGTAGCTGTGAATCTGCTTCTGAGATGTTAATATATCGGATGTTTGGACAACATCAACTCGAAAGGAGGCCAAACATACTTTGATATGTCGTGGCGAATGTTGCCGAGGGGGTCTCCGCTTCTGTGGGTTGGATGGGATCCTGCAACAGTGGTAAATTGTCGTAGTTAAAAACCATGCCATCCGAAGATCGGGGAAGAGCATCATGGTAGGTATTTCTCGGGTATGACATGCTGGTCTGGTGTCTCGTACCAAGGGAATCAGCCCTCGATCTTTCATTCTGGTCGTGTGCCTGAATTCCGGATATAGATTGCCAACCGTGAGGATGTCCCGCCGACAGACTGTGAGATCTTGATAATGGATTTACGCTGGAATGATTCGCCGAGTGAAGGGTGGGCTTGGAATTTGATAGAGCAGCTGGGTTGGTGGGCGTGGCCGTTGATGACAGATTATCAGATGGCGGGCACGAGGTCGGAGACGGGGTATAATTTCCATAGGACGTTGTGCTTGCTGGAGAGATCACATAGTCCTCTTCCCCTTCTCTCTTGATTCCATTGACAATCAGTGGTTTTGGCATACCACCGGCACCATACGACACTGGATGACTTCTCGGAGACCGGAAGGACATTTCTGACCTGGTGCTGAACGGATGATGGAGCACCCGAGTCATGTCAAAATCATCGGGTAGGGCTCTCGACTTCAGCATCCTTTCTCTGTCTCGACTGGTGAGACGCTTTAGCTTTGCGCGCCTGAGGCTACGTTAGAAGGATTGGCTGACTAAGACAGAAAGTAGTGCAATGATTCATTACCTATTCTGGAACCAGACTTGCACTTGACGAGGGCTGAAGCCAGGTATTTCCCTTGACAATCGCTCCCGATGTGCAGCATCTGGATGCGGTTGACGAGCGAACTCGCTCATCAGAAATCGGGTCTGGTTGGCAGTGAGGCTGCGAACTTATTAGCCTGATGACAGCTCATAAGAAAAATTAAAAAATTTTTTTTCTTTTTGCTTTTTTTTTTTCTCGTTTTCCTTACCGTGATCGTTTCCCTTTTTTCTTCTCCGACCCTGGGTCGAGAGCAGCGTTCTGCTGATCGCCCCCCGCGGATGCATCCGGGTCGTTCATGATGCTCATTGCATCTTCGCTCATTTCCCGGTGGCGTTCTTCGCAAATATGATCCAGGCCTGCCTCAGCGGAGGTGCGCCGTGGGTGGATTCGAGGACTCGGGGTCTCTGAAGCTGAGGATTCCAGGTTCACATCATTGCTATTCGAGCCCTCGAGCCTCGTCCTTGATAAAGAAGGGCTATTGCCCGCTTTTCCATGTTCGCTAGCCTCCTTCGCAACGGATTTGAGCTCGTGAATGAACATTTGATCCCCAGCGCTGATTGTGGGCTGAAAGCCTTCCTGCGGCTTGAAAATGGGTAACGTTGGTTCCACTTGGGTTGACATCAAACTTAGATTGTCACATGCATTGGAAGTATATGAAGAGCGGCTCAGTGGAATATTCTTCGTCCTTTCCTCTTCTCGACCGTCCCGCCAAACTGCAAGCGACATGTCGTTTGGCGTAACAGGCATATGGTACAAGACGGCGGGGGTATGAACAGTGGACAGGGGATACATATACCAATCATAGGCTTAACATACGGCGAGTCCCGGTTCGATGCTGCTTGTACATTTCCAATGGCACAGCTAACAGAGATGAAACCGCCGGGACTAGAAAGTTCGGATCGAATCGCAACTCGAGAAAGGCGACCTCGATCGCGGGGATTGAAGAAAGCGGTGCCTTGGTCTCCGATCGCGTAGAGGAATTAAATGGACGACGAGAGAAGTGGCAGGACTCGAGGGGAGATGAAACCTGGAACTGAAGGACGACCGGTTGCTGGACTTCCGTTGCCCTCGGATAAAAACCGGTTGCGAGAACTCTGATTCTCGACTAGGATTGGGGACTAAGTAGTACTAAAGAAAAAATGCTGTCGATGAACCTTACTGGTGGCAGCCCTAGAGGTGCAGGCTTCGTCGAGCGTGGTCTACTCGAGAGGCATCACCGGTTCAAAATCCCGACAGAGCAAATAAGATCGACAATCGAGAACAGGAGGAGAGTGCGACGGATTCCGGGTTCCCTCCACACGATTCTGCCGAGAAGTTCGTAGAAGAGCGCGCGACCGGGAAGAAAAGAAAGGAACCTCGACGGGAGATTGGCGATTCCGTTTTCCTCTTAGAGAGAGTAAGCAGGTGGCGGCGGGGATGGCGTGTTCAAAAGGAAGTACCCCTCCTCTGCTAGACAGTGTCCCCAGTTGCTTCTTTCGCTGGCGTTGCCACCGAGATGAAGATGATGGCAACGGCGACGGCGGATTCGGTTGCTGCAACGGTCCGGTGTTGTGAAATGGGTTTTGAGCAGAATAATGTACCCGGTGGCAAGCTAGGGGATGTAGATAAGCTGGTGGTCATGGAAGGGCGATGATGGGGGAGGAGGGAGAAGGAGGGGGATTCGCGTCAAGCGCACAATAATGCACCGTGATGCGGGAGGGGAAAAGTTCGATCGATCCTGGCATGATCAAGTTTGGGCAAGGAAGAGAAGGACCGACTCTACTGGGCATGGGGGTGGAAAGACATGACTAGGTGCTGTCTAGTTCAACAACTTCGACCTGGGGGCGCAAGGTGTTGTTTGACGAACCGCACGGAGAATTTCTTCTTCCTTCCGCCACGATATCGACGTATCTCCTTCGACCTGCAGACTGGGATGCCGGACGACAGATGGAGCTAAGCATCGATGGCGACTGTTTCACCGTCCATGTCCCAAACGGGTATCGCTGTCGACTGGGAAAACCGATCACCCCCATTGTTGTCCGGCGGTCACACTGCGAGTCGTAGCGGCCCCGACCAGGCGTGCAGAAGGGAGCGAAGGCTGAAGCACCACTCTCGATAGCAGGGAACCAGGCTTCACCTCGATGCAGTGATGCATCCCCAATCCAGGCTCCGGCATGGAGCCCGCTCCAATCCCGTACTGGCCAAAGGGCGCTCAGCCAAAAAAGAAAAGCCCCAGACGTCGACACTACCTCTTGGGCAAGGCGGCTCACCATGTCACAAGCACAGACAGAACACCATGTGGGAGAAGAACGCCCGCATGGCTAGTAGTGCGTTGGCTCCATAAGCTGCGGAAAGTTCTGGGCCGTCGATCAACTTTGAGATATTGGCGACCACTCACGACCCTGTCCACCGACCCAATGGGCCTAAAATAGGGTCATGAAGCAAGGAACCCTAGACGAGAAGAGGCTGACCGCAAAGAAGCGAGGACATTCCATCAGTGCCCTAAGGGAACTGCAGATCATAGTAGAATTTGAATGATGCGACACTCGAGAGTCAAAATCACTATGGATGATTGCCTTTTCCGCCTCTTGTCGATCCAGGGCCCCCACCTGGTCGGCAGATACAGTTTTTGGTCTGGGTAAAATGATGTTGCTCCGACTGGAGTCCTATCCTACCAATCGCCCCATTACGGTTTAACGGGACCAGTCCGAAGCCGTACAGCATTGAATCTGCGGCTTCTAGCGGGTCAGAAGGGGGAAAGAATCCCAGCAGAAGCAGACTGTGAGTGGCGCTAGGAGACGAGGACATTGGCCCTCCATGGGTACATCCTCTCTCTTTTAGATGGGACTCATGAGCCAAGTGCCAGATTGTCTGTTAGCGGTGGATGACAACACCTATCATAGCTAAGAGGAACCGCCGCCATCTGTAGGAGGATTGGATTATGATGGGCCGGGGGGGGGGGGGGGGGGGGGGGGGGGGGGAAATTGGGGGGGAAAAGAGGGAAAATTCCCAAAAAAATCAAAAATGGGAGGGGGGGGGCAAGGGAAAAAAAAAAAAAAAAAAAAAAAAAAAAAAAGGCGCGGGAAGGTTCAAGCGAAGCCGGCAATGCTCACAGAATCATCTTCTTGGGAAAGAGGTCATGAATAGCTTCTAACCGACTTCCTGTGCAGTGGATTGGGGTGTATGCTCTGATAGAAACATCTTTTCAGGAACCGAACCTTTGGCTTGTCGTCGATTCATCAGTCAAGTCTGACAAAGCCATTAACCTCATCCCAAGCCTCTTGATTGGAGGGATTGGGTGGATCCATCTCAGCAACGCCGTTTTGGGGGTTGGTTTATCAAACCGTCCGATGATAACGGCTCGTAATCCCAGCCGGCCAACAGTGGTGAATTCATACGGTATGATAGAGTTAACTGGTGGGTATTTGCGCCACTAAACCCACTTCTTTTCTTTTGCCATGCGAAAGATGAAACTAAAATCTCATAGCCGAGGATCTCATTTGTCTCGGCGCTTGTGCCGTGGTGCTGGTGGCATAGTGTGACAATCTCTCCGGCAGGAGATGGGTAACAGGAGTAACAGGACGAACAGGACGGGTATGTTGCTATGTATGTAAATAAATCATCTACTAAGCGAAGCTGCTCGTATCATGGCCCGTGCTTTCGTTACAATAATTGGGAATGACGCGCATCCTGTTGTTGACGGCGATCCAGGGGAGGAGGGAGGAGGGAGGAGGGAGGCGGAGAAGGGAGGGGAGGGAGGGAGAATTAAAGGGGGGAAAGATGGGAAAAGCTATATCCCACTGCCGGAAGGGCAGGGAAAGAAGATCTTGCAGCACGGTTCGGCTCCGAAGAAGGTCATTGTCAAAGTTAGGACGGCAGCAGGCCGGAGACGTTGGTATAATAATTTTGAATTTTGCTTATTAGCTATGTTAGTCACTTTATTTAGTAGTCAAGCGGGAGGATCTTGATCGAAGCTGTCCTGGAGGTCCATCAAATTGCGGGGAAAGAGAGCTTCCGGGCATCTAGATGTTCCTGCGTGAGTCTTGTCGATAATCAAGGAAGGGTCAATATTTTCAACAGTTTTTTTTATTTGGTTTTTTTTTGACTATCATCCAGATCGATATTACTTCTTTGTTTCTCTCTCTCTCTCTCTCTTTGAAGAAGAAGAAGAAGAAGAAGAAGAAGAAGAGATAGACCTTCCTGGACCCAAGCAAGCTGGAGAAATGCTTGGTGAATGAGGGGACAGCGAACCATATGCGGAGAACTACCGGCTTGTAGCTTGAAGAAGAATCAATGGCATCAAGTAGTGGTAAAGGATATGGATCGAAGCGGTGTGTCGCGGGATCGCCGAGGAGGTTTCAAATGTCAACAGGGCTGGCGGAAAGAAAGTTGCGGCATGCATACATACCTCCTACATCCATCTTTTCATTTATTTTGTCATGGACCTTGTCGGGTCCTGGTATAATAACTAAAGGACACCGTGAGCGATTACAATCGAATCATCATCAAATGGGTTTATTATTATTATTGTTTTGATTATTGTTTTTATTTTTTTTTATTTTAGGTAGGTTGACAGGAGAGATGTGATGGACGTGACGAGTGTTTGGAAGGATGCAGTTCAGTCAAGCTAACTAAGACAGCACCCCATGCCCCTTTCATTTTATTAATCCATTCAGCTAAGCTCATCGCTTGTCCATCTGATTCGTGGGTTGACTCCAGTCTTGGAAGAGACTTCTACATTCCCCAACACGAAAGGCGTGTTCTCTCGACAACTCAGCCAGTCAGTCGGTCATCATAGCACGAGGAAAAAAGGAAGAGGAAGAGGAAGAGGAAGAGGAAGAGGAAGAGGTGGGATTCTTTGGCTTGCCCCCTGCTTTCTCCGTTCGGACTCTTGATCATTCTGTTAAATCTGATCTGATGGATTTTCTTCTTCTCCCCCCTTCGTTCTTTCTTTTTTTTCTCTCTCTCTTTTTATTTTTTTCTTTTTATTTTTTTTTCCTTTTCGCGTTTCCACTCGGCCGGGGAGAAGATCCAGTTAAGGAAGTACATACATATACATAACATGTCATGTACATCCCATCCATCCATCCAAACATCCTGCCAAGAAGCCTAAGGAAGACCGACATGAAACGATTCGTCCCAGATCAAATCTTCCCTCTGAACTTCCGTCCGGCATAGAGGAGGAAAGCTTACTCTAACTGGTTCATCGGCCGAATTGACCATTCATGGGCGGCCCTGAAATACACGAGAGACGGATGATTAGCTCAGTATCATATCTGACCTAATACCTGGACAGAATCTCAGTCCAGTCTGAAGCTTAGAAAGACCCAGCCCTGTAAGACAGAGAGGTAGAGAAGGTCCGTCCATTGAATAAAATCGGTGCCCGTAGGAATGATGCACTGATCGGTCGGGCGACTCAGGTTGCTTCCTGCCATGATGATGCGGATAAGCAACTCACTAAAGCCCTGTGGCGGGCGACGAATCTCGGTCGTCGCAAAGACCGCGTGAGTTACCAACGAATGGGTTGGTTGTATCTCGCCCTCGATTAGGAAGAGGCGCTGCTGTGGCGTTGTGCTCATCTTCCTTCTACCAAGAGACTAACTGTAACTGCCAAATGTATGATTTATTATTTCATTGGATTTTATTTTATTATTTTAGATTTAGATTTTGATTTTGATTTTGATTTTTATTTTGGGTCTCCCCTTTCTAATGGGGACCGACCGACCGGTGACTAATCCAACAATATTCCTCAGCAAATCTTGGATCCATTTCCGCTCTGCCGCCATTGCGCTCGCATGATCCCAACAGCGCCAGCAGCAGCAGCAGCATCCGCATGATCGACGTGTGAATGGTCCTTTGTTGGAACCCGACAAACCCATTAAGTGTGACAGCAGCTTCAGATGCTGCAATACCTACATGGTACATGCACATCTTATACCCGGTTGATAACGACAGTGCGACAGCTAGATCATTCGCTAAACACGAAGAGAAAAAACCTTGTGGATGCGGGTAACCTCGGCAAATGGCGACAGGGACAAAACCGAACTCTGGGAAAGTCGACAGCAATGTAATCCCGACCACCATTTTTAAAATAAAAAAAAAATGGCCTTTCCATTTCCTTACCTACATAGGCGCCGGACATATACTTGGCCCAGATCAACACCAGGAGCATTCTCACTGGATAATAAAAGTCCTTGACCCGAAGAATTATTAAATATCCAAACTCTACCCAAGTATTATTATTATCTTTTAGCGTTCTCTGCTCGGTATCCTGACTAATGTTCCATGTCCAATCTCGAGAGCCTCCCCACCCCTAGGAAAGGACAACAACTCTTTTCAAACCTAGAAGTGTCCGAAAGGAATGATGAGAAGCGGCCCTAGCACCTGACTAATGACGCGTTCGAATAAAACCAAACAAATGCTAGAATAAGGAGTGGTTAGGTCGGGTCACCATCGCGATGAATCGGATCTGGCGAGGGAGGCAGGCCGAACAGGTCGAGGAACCTCACCCGTCCAATCAAATCCTTGAACCGACACCGACATCTTCGGTGACAAATCATCATTCCCCGAGTTTTGCAGCTCCATCAGGTACGAAGGAACTTCGTATCCCATTCTCCGGATGGGGCCTGGAAGTGGATTCTGACAGTTAAAAAAAACCGTATTTTCCGTGGATCTGGCTGACAGTATCGGCGAAGGCCCGAGCCAAGGCGCTTCTCGCGGCCGCTCTTTGCACCAAACTCGAAACTTAGGTAAAGGCAGCCGTCCCAGTCACCCTTACCTGCAGCAACCCATATAGAGTAACCGAGTAATCTTAAAAAATACTAGTAGTATCCGGAGCCTACGTTCGATCTCTTCTAACCCCTTGACTATCAGCTTTCGTTTACGTATGTAAAATGTAATGTACATACACATGACTTCTGGTACCACCCATGGTACAGGTGACTGAGCGCGTTATATAAAGGATAGATCGATGTACCTATCTATTATTATTATTATCTATGGGACATAAGTATTTATAGAGATAGAGGGATATCTATTCGAATACTATTGAATCTCTACATTGATGTGATGTACTTACTTACTTACTACTTCCTTCCTGTATGTATGACAGTTAAAGTTATCCTGCCTTCCACCCACGTGTCGACCAGGAAGCCAGCTGTGGAGAAGTAGAATAATAATATAATATAATAAGAAAAAAACCGATCGAAAGAGCTTCTCTGGTTCTTCCTTTTTTTTTTTTTTTGACCCACCATGTAATTATTCCTAATAATCATAATTTCGGGTTCTAGTGGACGGTAGCCCTAAAATGTACCTCCAAATTATACTAGGAACCAAGTAGCGGTAGCGCTGCTAACTAACTAACTAACGGACGGACGGACGGACAATCGTTTAACTAGTTATTTGATTGTTATTATTACTATTTACTATTTGTTATTATTATTAATGTCTATACTCTTAAGTTGTTCATTTCCCCCCCCTTCTTTCTTGCTTGCTTGCTTTGATTTTGATTTTGACTCCTACTCCTATTTTAGTACGTGCATGAACTTCATTCTGTCTGCTACTACTTAACCTACCACGCGATGATGGTAGAAAGATAAAAAATGTAAGATGTGTACAAAACTTCCCGAACAATCAATCAATCAGATAGAAACCAGAAACCCAAAGCTTTTTGGATCTTCACCCAACTCCGTGCGTAAACCTATAATCCCTATGCATAATGATGCTAATGCACAACAACTTGTGGATCCAAGGACTATATATCCTACTAGTCAGAATTATTATCCGTTCAGTAGTACCTTAATATAACAGTTTGTACGGATGATGAATGTATATACATATATACATACATACATACATACATACATACATGCCATCGCCGGCCCAGCTTATAATTGGGGACGAAGAACCGTTGTTCGCATCGATATCTTTCACGTATCATAGAGATAATCGACTAATAGTATTGAGCAGGAAACTGAGATTAAATATATTTTATTACCGATCAAGGAATTACCTCCTGCTTGAACGAGCCCCGGGATCGCGCATATGACAGCCAGCTCTTTTTCTCTTTTCGCTTCATCGCACTCTTTTTTTATTTTATTTTTTTTTTTATTTCTAATTGTCCTTGATCTTCCGGATTGGAAAGAAAAAGAACAAGGCCCAGAAAACTTTCTTCCGGCCTACCCTATCACTCACTACCTACTGTCAATTAGTGTGTTTATAAGCTTAAAGTAACGACCGGTTGTTGACCCGCTTTCCAAAGAAATGAATTACCGGTTATGTTTCAAAATCGAGCGAGCCATCAAAGAGAAAAGGGAAGAGGGAAAAAAAAAAAAAAAGGGGGGGGGGGGGGGGGGGGGGGGTGTAGGACCGCCCAACCCCACCACTTGGCCGCAAGAAAAAAGGTGAAATTTTTTCTTGGTTCCCCCTTTTATTTTTTTTTTAATATTTTAAAAAAAAAAAAT
>JAHQZX020004206.1:64941-89774 GCA_019804575.2 Pseudotulostoma volvatum
AAGAGATTTATACAGCGAAACAGAAAAAAGAAAAAAAAAAAGAAAAAAAAAAAAGGGAAGAGGAAAGGGGGGGGGGGGGGGGGGGGGGGGGCGGGGGGGGCGGTGATGTAGATCGACGTACACGACGAACTTGTCGGAACGAAATATGATGCAATTCTTTCTGGTATCTCCCTATATTATTTATTATACTAATTTAATAATAAAAGATTAGGATCATGGTTAGAACAATCGCTTTGCCGGCAGAGAATTAGCTCCGCCAAATCAAACTAGCTGACAACCGCCGCTCCAAGAGCTCGGGAAAGATAGACATTACAGACAAGCAACTACATGTGACATGTGACAGGAATGTGTAGGTAAGCTATCCGATTAGGATGAGATTATATAACATCGGATTCCCAGATATATATGGATCTATAGAGAGGAATGGAAAGGGTAGGTAATGACCATGATGTGCCTGCGCAATTTCGGCTACTTTTCTTTCTTTGATACTAAAGAGAAATCTCAGTAATTCAAGTAAGGTATTTCCTCTAAATGCCAACAATGATAATGAGAAAAAAGAAAAAAAAAATCGATCATAAAAGCATCCCCCCCCCCCCCCCCCCAAATATCGAACGTACCGTACAAAATAACGATGCAGTTTATGATCTGCAGTGGAAGCTTACCGATCGCCAATGAGAAGAAAAGAAATAAATAGACCTGCATAAAATGGATAGTTATAAGGGATGTGGCGATGCATGTACAGTACATCCACACATCCATGCATGACATACATATGTGGTGCTACATAGACTTCCATATTAATCTCGGTAGATATCATGTTTCGATAGAGTACTAACTCCGAACGGACGGTACAGAACCGAATGGATATATGATATAATCATAATATTCTATATCCATTATTGGCAGCACCAGCACTAAACAGTACCTACTGATTTAGCTAGGTAGTATTGGACAAGAAGGCCTGATCCGCAAGCACCTAGAAAATCATAAGAAATAGATAGACAAGATTAGGTTAAGAGGTGATGGTCGTAGGAGGAGGGTATGTATGTATGAGGCAAAAATCGGAGATGACTAGCTAAAGGCGACCCGACCCAATTGTCTCCTTTTGTTTTTTTTTTTTTTTTTTTTTTTTTCCTTCAAAAGGCCGGAAACCATTACCTATCAATGTCACGTACCAGGATGGTATGATAGACTAGGTAGATAAAGAAACCCGAGTAGTTTAGGTACAGTACATTCTGCCCACTATGATAGTAAGTATCAGAGTATCATAGTAGTAGTTAGTGGTTAGTGTGTAGATGGAGCACATCATAGTGCCTGCTATCGCTACTACTAAATGATGATGTGACAAATGGGTAGAATATCGGCGAATAAACATGAATTGGGTGGATACGTCTACTGTTAAGTTCTCTTTCATACAGAAGATTAGGAATGAGGTATGGATCATGGTCAAGAAAAGGAGACGAGACATTGGGGTGTCCACTGGGGTGGAACCTTCTCATGATTTGAAACATAGCCCCGGCTCCTTGTCGCGTTAAACTTGTCGTCATCCATGCCCCCCGATCTGATTCGATTATCCCATCCCATCCCATCCCATCGGAACGGGAGTAATCACACGGAATAATGTGGGAGAGAGAGAAGAAGGAAAAGAGAGAAGGAGAAAGTAACACGAATCAACCGAGGGAATGGGTCCACCATCAAATTGGGTACAGCCTCTCTCTCTCTCTCTTTCTCTCGTTTCTCTCGTGTCCTTGCGCATTTTATAAACTTGTATATATGTATGTATATACATATATACGGAATACACCTATCCATGCATATATAGCATGTAAGAAATCAGAATAGAAGGGGTTGTGCATGCATATACACTACTCAGAGAAAAAGAGAAAAGACTTCATGCATTAAAGACTGCCGCAGGAATGATAGGGTATTTAACAAGGATTCAATCACTGCACACGCACATACATACACACGCCATCTCCCTCTATTTCTCTCTCTGCTTAGCCATTAAACTGAAGCTTTGCCTGCGTCATTTCGTAAACACATTGTCCGAGATGCTCTAGGCCCTCCATCGGGACGGCTTGCACGCCATCATCATTCATCATCACCATCCAGGGCTCGGGTGGAAGGGTGCATCTCACCCGGGACCACCACCAGCCTGTCTGGCCGTTTACCCAGAAGATCAAACGCGGGCCTGAGCTCGTAGCAATTGTCGGAGACCCCGCATCGACCGAGGATATACAAAACAAGACGCGCACGTGAAAGAGCAACCGTAAGCCGACAGACATTGCGGAAGTATCCTACCGGATGAAAGAAGGCGACGGCTCTCTTTCATCGCTTCCTTGATAGTCAAAAACATTGATGAATTAGTAGTCAGATTTGAAATCAGTATTAGCTTGTTTGAATTCGAGCGCAGTCTCTACGACAAGGCTCCCAAGCTGTTGGCACCGCCACTTGAAAAGCTTTGCAATGCTCAGTCTTGCTCGGCCTTGCCGGTCAGCCTTACCAACCGGAGAAAGAGGCTTTGCTTGAAGTCAGCGTACTGTCGGAAGGCGAGGTTCCGAATGATTGGAGAATTTTACAGGTGATCCCCACAGAGCACAACTCGCTTCAAAGGCAGTTGCTCATTCTTCATATCTTGGAGAGCACAAGGAATAAAGCTCCCAATCTCAGTGATTTGAGCATCTTCTTCCATAACGACTCTGTCATATTGAAAACTAAGGCCGGCGATCTCTTGTCGTCTCATCGCCGCATGTGTCGAAGTCATTGCAATTACTCTAACCTCTTTGGTAAAAAAATAGTTTGCCCTATCTCGAGATTGCCGTAGTATTTAGATAGGATGTCCTCTAGTTCCGAGAAGATCTTTTCAGTATGCCGTTAGCAACCAGCAGCAACATCCAGAATATCATCTTTGGAGGCATTTGGATCGAAGATCGGTTGTGGTGCATCCGAAAAATAGGAATGAAAAGGGAATGTCCTGTTGAGCCCCTTTGTCGAAGTCTCTGCTAGTTGTGTTTTATCCCAAAATTTAGTCCAAGCCAGCTGAATGTTAATAGTATTGAAATAGGCTGCGGTTTTGCAAGAATTCCCATGTGTGCCTTGCACTCCAATGAAGGCCGCTAAACGATCGACATCTGCAAGGAATTTAGAGCGATTTTCGAGGAACGACTCGACTCGGCCATATTTGCTATAGCCTGACTCAATCCCCAGTTCCTCCTCACCATGGCCAAGGTATAGGAGCTGATGCCCATTACTTATGATAAATATCGATGATTTAGGCTGCAATGTCTGTCTTCGCTGTCCCTGGAGGGCCGACAATGACTGTGAGTCCCGGTTGTGTTCCAGATAGAATGGCTTGCGCCTGCGCAGGTGTGAAACGAATGCTATTGACTTTAGGTAAGTCAACTGGATAGGGCCCTGGATTTAAAGGCCAATATGTCAATACTCAAATCAAGCTAGCTCCTGCTTGCGTATCAGCCTGAGCACGGCGCCTTTTTTTCTGAGCATTCTGGATGCTAGTCCGCGAAGCTTCGTGCACGCTTTCCAGAATGTATGGTGGGCCAAAACCAGGAGTTTCATTTGGAGGAGCCTCAGTAATCGCATCCGGAAAATCTTCAACCAAATGCTGTCAGTCTAAAAGAGTGTCTCGGAAGTCAACAGATTTAGCTCGATTAAACAACTCCATATACCGGACACTGGCAGGATCCCCATACCCAAGGAAAATCTCTTGAATCCAAGACAGGAGATAGTAAGCTTTTGCATTGTTTCGAGTATAGACTTAAAATTGTTCTCCCTTCCTTTCCTTCTCGCAATAACGTCAATTAGCGAATAGATATCCTGCTTTCCCTTTGACAGTCTATCGTTATCCGCCTGGAATGCTGCGGCATCCAAATTAATTAGCAGTCTCCTAATGCGCGATCAGTGAATGTAGACATTCTCTTGATCAGGCTGCACCTCGCGGAGGGTACAGCCCTTTTCATCCAAATTTGCACGATTTAAGCGGTGCGAATACGTGTCAGGCGTGAAACAGTAGTCGACGCATCAGATGATGCCTTCAGTGATAGATCCGCGGGAGTTACTAACAAAATTTGGTTACGTGGCTCCGACCCTGGGGGGCGCTGGCACCTCAATAATTGCCGGTTTTGGGATGGGAATGGCTATTCGGGTAAACCCTTCGAAGGATATGACGCCATTCCCTTTTTCAACTCGTGGCTGCATTTGCTTGGTGATGGTTTCCATTTCCTTGAGAATTCCAAAGAAGGCCTCAGAGCGATAAAGTAAGGAGTGCCAAAAAAAGTCACCAAGACTGGGATATGGGAGATTGAGTTTCGGAATGGTAAGAAGTCTTGACCCATCGTATGCTTCATTCCGTAACAGAGCAGGCTCATACAAATGGTCTTCAGTAAGTACTACACTCAATTGCGCGGCTCTTTCCTGGAACGCAGATTTCCGTTCGAAGAACGATAATCGAGTTTCAAGATAAAGCTGTCTGTCTTTAGAAACATTCGCCTGTGTTGGATAACCGGTTCAGAACCCTAGTTTGGAGCGAAGATCACGTAATTCAGCATCTTCTAAGGCAGTCAGGTGTCCTTCGAGTTCCGCGCGTTTCTCGGTGGACCCATAATTAGACAGAGCGAGAAGAGTTAGCTTCCGCTTAAAGTGCTTTATAGCCATCCTTTGGAGCCGAGCCAGTTCTTGACAATGAGTGTCATACACAGACTGAGCAGAAAGAGGTCCACCTATGTAATCGTCAATAGCGAAGGTTACAAAGTGCCTTGGCAATGAGTAGAAATCACGGATTAGCACATTTTCTGCGGCATTATAAAGTTTCGACAGCTAGATAAGAGTTAGGATATTTAAGTCCTTTAAACAAGGTATTCACGTAGCGCCTTGTTGGAAGCTAGCTGTCAAAGTCAACTAGTAATTCTAGAAATCGCTCCGAGTATCGTGAATTATCCTCCACCTGACCTTTTCCCACACTATTTAGTCTCCGCGCGAAATTAAGGAGTATTGTATAAAGCCGCGATCGCTCGAATCTCATTTTGGCCTTGGTCAACTCATCCACCGCGCCATATCGTTTCGTCGCAGCCCTCCACGCCTTCTTTAATATCGGTGTTTTACTCAGTACCCGTTCTCTAGCCTCCTCGCTCAACAAGTTATGCCATATTGAAATTGAGACTAAGGGTGCACACTCCTTGGCAAATCAGTGCGTTATCGATCGGGCGACTGGAAATCACATATGATAATGGAAAAAGAGACAGTTGGTTTGATGTAGAGAGCGATGGATCAAGGCTCATCGATAGAACACGATGAAAGAGGTTGGAGAACTCATCCGGACGATCGCTGAACAGGTCTAGTACATTGGATATTGGCGGTTGGAGATCCTAAATATTAGGTGGATTTGAACGAGACCCATGTTGGCAGATGCTCATGCTGCTTTACGCTCACGATCTTTACGATTAATAGAACATGATAGTTTGACGAGTCCTCTGTACATGTAGGCCAAAGGAATCTTGTGTGTAATTAATTAGTTTGCATTGACCATATTCGTCAGAAGGAAACGAACCTACAGACTTTTTCAATATATTCAAATTCTCTAACAATAGGAGTGAGCGAAGAGAGAAGCCCTCGGCCTCTAGCAGGTCCTTGACCTTGCACACCTTGCCTTGCTTGAGCTAGTAAATCTTTGCCAGGCTCACCCATGCCGGAAATCGTTCATAGCTGGTTTGGTCTCGAGTCCCTGCGCCATGGCAGGTAACATCTCAAGTCCCATTCCTTAACGTTGGGAAATAAAAGGGAAGGTTGCGTCAAGCAGCGCCGTGTTGCGAAGCGGATTTGCCATCCCACCACGTGCCGAGGGAATCCACTAACTCACGTGACCCGAGGTATTCCGCTGATTCTTTATCATGTTTTGATCGTTTAGATCCCAAGCGAATTCGTTGCACAAAACAGCCAACGCGCTTAGAGTAACCGGGGTAGTTAACAATATGGAACCTCCTAAGTCCCGCCGAGCCGCATTGTCTTGGTCACCAGATCAATCGAGCCGGTTACCTGGAACAGTCGTAACCGGCTTCCGGTCTCGAAAAACGTCCATGAAGATATCGGATGTTAATGTTTCATCTGTGAGAGCCTACAGAGAGCTGGTTCACGATCTCCTGGCAAGGGCTGTTCAAGTGAAACAAGCAGGACAAGCTGATGTTCCACTTTCGGAGGCAAACCTTGGCGACACAATATGGCGCGTCCGAGGAGAACAAGATGGGATAGGCATGAAGGAACAGGCACAGCAAGCGCATTATGCAGCGGTGGAAACAGCCTTCAGAGAGAAGTTCTGTGAACTTTTGGTGAGTTCTTCCTACATCCGGTTTGGTCATTCATCTAACGTGTTCTGAGGCCACGACATCAATTGATCATCCTTCCTTCACACAGATATGGGATCTACTGGACATTGTTTCTATATTTTCCGACAATGGTTGGTCCACGACGACTCCGATTGTGGCTATGACTAACGTATGTGTTAGAACAATGTGAGCCTGGTCTTATTTTCTGGCTTATTGAGGAGCTACTCGACAGCCAAACCATTGATGGTTGTCGGAAGGTGTTCGACTACCTCGAGTCACGAAGGGAAAGGATTACTGCGGTGGGCTCAATCCTGGGCGGCTTTCACAAGAAGGATCCTCTAATCGTAACGTGCAGAAGCATTTCAAGCAAAAGAATTTAATAATATTACGGTCGTGTAATGAGCTCCTCCGTCGACTATCTAGAGCTGAAGACACTGTTTTCTGTGGGAGGGTATTCATCTACCTATTCCAAAGCTTTCCACTTGGTGATAAAAGTTCTGTCAATCTCAGGGGAGAATACCACTCTGATAATGTCACTATTTTCGATGCGATTTTCCCGCCGCAGGACCCTGAAGAAGTCACAACTCAGGCGGAGACGAGTGTTCAGGCCCAAAGTTACACCGGTAATAATTCCCGCGACACAAAGCAAGGTGCTATAAATTCTGGGGCTGCTACTCCTAGTGATAAGAAAGCCGCTGGAGAGCAACGCATCAATTTGGAAGTGTTATATCCAATCTTTTGGGGTCTTCAGGCGTACTTTTCGAATCCAACAAAACTGTTTGAACACCATCATTTTGCGGCGTTCAAAACTGGACTTGAAGCGACAGTGTCAACCTTTATAATGATTAACACAGATCATGATAGTAGAGGTGGCACAAAAGGATCAGAAGAAGTACGAAGGGGCACAAAACGAAGGCGAACTGGAGATGGTGTGGAAATTATGAGCAGCTTTAACCCGAAATATTTAACAAGCCGAGAGCTGTTTTACTTGGAGGTAAGCACCTAGCTTGTCTTCCATTTCCACCTTCTATTTTTCATTTTCTTTCCCTTCACCTCTCCCACCTCTCATTTTTTTTCGCTTTCATTCGTTTCTCTTTTGTCGTCCCTGTTCCGAATACCTGAAAACTAATATTGAATATAGGTTCACGACATCGCGTTTAGGAGACATATTCTAGTACAAGCACTGATTATTCTGAATTTTGTGCTTTCCCTCACACCAAAGGCTAGAGAGAAATTCTCAGACTTGACAAATAAGTCTGTCCTTTATAGCTATATTGTCAATGAAGACGATGTAAGTTTGCTTTTGTTGCTCGTCAGCCTTGTCTAACAAGGAACAGGCGAAGTGGGCAACAGAAATCAGAGGAAAGATTGCAGATTACCTCCAACAGGGTGTTGGGGGCAAGTTCTACTATCGCATGGTGGACACTGTTCTCTCCAGGGATAAAAACTGGGTTCGCTGGAAGGCTGAAGGCTGTCCATTAATTGAACGTCCCTCAGTGTCTGTCACAGATTATGTCACAGCTCAAGAGACCTCAGTCAAAGTTTTTGCAAGCAAACGTCTTCGGCCTTCCCCACTCAATTCACTTGACCTGACATTTCTATCAGAGGGGCAAGATACCGGCAGCCTCGAACGCCTTAAAGAACCAGATCGGTAGGTTGGTGAAGCGTTAGGTTTTACAGGTAGCGGCTAACAGTACCCAAGATTTGCTACTCCTACTCCTAGCTCCTTTATGATGGGCATTGACGACGATGATTTTTCCATCGACCTAGCCAAGACAAAAGAGGAAAGAGAGAATGCAACGCAAACTAAAGCAAGCAAGGTTTGGCGAACGCTGCGACTTACATGCAGAACTAAACTTGGCCAATTCGACAAGATCGATGATGGCAAGAACATCCGAGCACTGTTTGAGAATTCCCAACCTCGCGAAGAATCTGAGAGCCGATAATTTAGCCGGACCCCTGCTTATTAGACTCGGATATATGAACTGAATTTTTGCAGCTTAAAGATCCGGCAGTTCTGTATCCGGTGCTACCCATCTCAAGTGTCAAGACTCTGGTTTTTTACGCAAGCCTTTTGTCAGTCCTCTGCCTGGTCAAGAATATCATAATGCAAATCATACCCCCATCAACCCGGACAGAAAATCATGGCTGCTAGGGCGACGCAATGGTGACTGCTCTGTGAATATATATCCTTAGAAGCGGTATATGCACCTAATTACTGCACTATTGACGAACACAGCGTCTACGGCGGCCAATTATAGCCGTGATACATCTTCTTAGTTGTGGATCTTCTGTGTGAGTTGTAGTGAGGAAAAATACCATAGCCGATACGGTATTCTTCGAATCGGTTGCCGGATGCTGTGTGACTTATGACAATGGATAAGAGGCAAGAGGCAAGTGACTCGCGAGATAACAAACGAGACATCTTCTAGCTCTCTCGTTGAACCCCGTCTCTGCGAATGGACTACATATTTGCGGTGGCTACTCATCTTTCGGCGGTGATCACATTGTCTCACTTGAGAACACCAGGATATTGGGTAAGAAAATTTCAGAGATAACATGATGTTCATTGGAGAGGCATAACAGCACAGAGCGGAATCACTAAGGTATTGATGTACGAGGGGGAAAGCCTATGAAATTCAAGCTTAAACCGATGTATCATTTCCCTGCAGTTCTTGCTTCATATCAAACATCTTATCTACTTTATATATACTCTATATACTCTATATATATATATATCTATTCTATATATTTGATAATCTTTGGATCGCCTGTCAAGCTGTCTCTCTCTTTGGTCCTTTGGGTCCCACTGTTTAATAGACCAGCCGTCGATCTGTCGTTTATTCACCTACGGATTGGCCTGCGGGATTCCACCATTCGGTGGGTTTGCTATTTATTCTCTCTCTTTGTGGGCTGAGTAAGATGCCAAAGCCCAGCTCTAACTCATTTCTCTCTCACAGTTTGTGGCCTCTGGTAAGCTACGTCCAAATCTACTTCCTTTTAGCAAGTCTAGCCCCCTCAGCAACACTACTTTTACATCCTCATGAGGGTTCTCTGGAATGTTGAAGATAGTCTTCCCTTTTCTTGTATGGACCATGGCCTAGGATAGTTTGACTTTCCCGTCATACCGACCCCAGGCTCCCAGGTACCCTAACATGTTTGATAATTCGATTCCGATACTCTCTTGTGAGAGGTTATGACCTCTTAGATGGACTTATGTGATTACGTTCGTTACGGTTTCCTTCCTGGTTTCCTTCGGCTCTACGTATATCCGTCTCCGTAGCATGTCTGGAGACTACTTCTATTTTTCTTCTATTGACCTTTTCTTTTCTTTTCTTTTCTTTTACCTTTTAGGTAGCGAATCCTCTTTGTACACAAGGCTCTACATAGTTAATTAAGATAGTTCTTTGCACCCCTTCACATCTCTCGCCTCCAGCATCTGCATCCACTAGGTTGCATAGACCCATTCGATCAGTCATTTGAGCTCACCGTACCCATTACACCACGTTAATTAGCACGATAGGCAAGTTAAACTATCCCAGATCATGGGCCCATACGAAGGAAAGGGAGTACGCCGCAAGGATGCAGTTACCAAGGTTGCTAGATAGGATATAAGGCCCTCAACACCCAATCTAGGAAGGAGATTAAGGGAGTTGGTAAACTTACCTTAAACATTCTAGACAACTCCCCCAAGGGAAAAGTAGTGCTGCTGGGGCGGCTAGACTTGCCGAAAGGAAGTGAATTTGGACAAAGCTTACTAGAGGCTGCAAACTGTGAGAGAAACTATTATTCCAAAAAACTGGGCTTTGGCGCCTTAAAGGTTTGGTGAGTAGAGTAATATGACCCTTTAGTGCTTTTCAGGTGCTAAGGTTTTTTTCTAATTTCTTAGAGAGTATACGAAATGAGCATAATAGAGCTAGATACCTTAATTAAAGATATTAAAACGGATGCAAAATGAGCTCGCTTATTCGACATTGGAATTCAAGACATCGATAAACGAAAAACCCGATCTCAACTTCAATCCTGCGAACTTCAAGTAAGGTCAAAGAGTCACTGATGGCAGGTTAAAGCAGACTCGCATGGGTAAGATAGTGTGTGTAAATTTATAATCGATGATAGTCTTAAATTAACGCGGCTGACGTGATATCAGGATGATTTTGCCCACTGGAGCTTTGGTTTAGGTACATTGAGGCGGTCCACTTGGAGATGGCTGTTGCAAGTGGGGCTGGGTTGGGCGGCATGTCTTCCGGATACGGCTTGCCGGGTTTCTTTAACGGTCGGTTCATAAATCAAAGAGCTTTACTTCCAAATCCCCATCTTATTCGCGACGTGAAATGGCTATCCAAAAGGGGCACCTGCCGTGTTCAAGCTTACAGCGGGGCATAGGTACCAATTAGTCAGCCCTCTCATATATGATAAAAATGAGTAAAAAAGGGCCTGTTCGGCACCTCCGTTATGAATTACTAATCGAGGCTGTTTCAGCTTTTTCTGCCACCTTCCGAATATGGCGAGGACTCGGAGACTAGTCAGGGGCGCAAACGGTGCAGGTGTATAGAGCGCAGCCGGTGTGGAAGCAGAACCCGGCCGTGGCAGCCGCCCGAAAAAGGCTGGTAGGGTGATGCTACCAGCTCAAGGTGGGCCACGCGGCGATAGAGGTTCACCTACGAAGAACTCGAGCTCGGGAGACGGAAGTGTCAATGGTGCCAAGAGCCGAGGGAAAGAGTCCGCCATCTCCTCGTCGAGTGTAGGGAGCAGCGCAGGCAACGAGAGGTCCTATAGGACCTCAGAAAGGCCAGTATCACGGAGCCGTTGAGGGCAGAAAAGAGCCCGGAGGCTAGGCTGTTTGGAAACCCAAAAGCTTCGGGGGCATTCTACGGTTTTAGCAAATATGATAATAGGGTGTCCTCGGGGAGATCAAGAGCAGGTAAATAGGGCTAAGAGAAACGACGGGTCAGGGGGCGTCGTCCATTCGGTCTGTTTCGTCTGCAATTGCTCCAGTATCGTTGGTTAGTATCAGTGAACGGCCGGGCCATACGCTTCCGTGGTGCCATAATGGAAGCAAGCAGGGGGTTTGTGAGAAGAGAGGAAATTTTTGGCGGCAGAGGAGGCAACGGAGACAACTGATATAAACAAATAAGCAGATGAAATAGGGTGGAATGAACTGTAGTAACTATGAATATGTAACTTCTGTCTAACTATGGGGCTTACTTAGGATTCCTCTTATGAGAGACTCCATTCAGCCATTTTTCTCTGTTTGCCAATCTGCTTAGGTATCTTAGTGTCTTTTTAACGAAAGAAAGCCAGTGGCAAGCGGAGCAAACTGAGAAGTGTGGGAAGAAGACTAAGAAACGCGTGGGCGAAGGCGAGTTTTTGAGATGAACCTTTAGCTTCGTTTTCTCGAGCGAATCGGTATGATAGTCTCTTGCATCGTCAAGAATACACCTGAAATGTGATACTACCCGATCGAATAGTTTTTCGCTTACTCTCTCTATTTCACCAGATTTTCGTCAGCTTGCGAGGGCCTGCAGGACGCAATCAAGAACTTACAGATCTCACAAATCTGAAAGCAGCCATGGACGTTCTCAACATTCTGCGGGACTTATAGATGACAGTGGCCGAGATTACTAAGTTGCAAGTCGCAAAGACGATACAATGAACCAAGTCATGGGGTATAGGCCAGCTTTTAATCACCTTCGATGAGTTTATCCTGAATTCCCAAACCGCAGACAGGGGATAGTGCCGACAGTCGCCATGGATACAAAAACTAAGGCTAAAAGTAATATAACTAGTAGAATTCGGTTAACTTATAGACTTGGCAGAACACGTTTATTTGGGGGTGTTTTATGCGGTCAGAGGCTATCGGCCCGATCCCTATTAGCACTTCACCTTTCTTCTCTTCTTCTAGCCACGTCGCTCCTTCTGACTTCTGGCAACCAACATATTCCTTCTGCTATGCTGCTGTAGGCATACCCTGCTCGCAGCTCATTCATAGACTTTGCATATTCCTTCCATATCATCCACCTGCCCGTCGGACTCATCGTCCTATCACCATCCCGCCTTGAGGTCGAACGTCAATGCAGAGCCTTGACCCTAGAAACAGAGCGCCAGCAGAAAGCGATGGCCCTCGAGGAGGAGCGTCAACGCAAGGCCATGGCTCTTGACGAAGAACTCCACCGTCATAAGCTAGCCGAGCTTCGGACTGAATCTCGACGCCACAGGCCGATCAACAGCCCGACCCGGACAACGATGAAGGTGAGGTCCCCCAGAAGCCCTGACAATTGCCCTTTGGTACCCAGCGGTCCCCAAAAAACAGATTGCTGCAATATATGAAGGAAAATTCAACCCCAAGAATCTCTACAAATTACAAAGGAAGGTCTCTCTCATCGACGACGGAGAGGAAATTATGATATCGGACGGCAAGCTGCGATCCAAAAAACGTACAGGCTCAGCGAAGGACTACCCGAATCCTGTCGCCCGGTCGGAAAGCTTCCTCCAGTATATCTCGATCCTGTCTGGGCTCGAGAAGTACAACACCCTCACCGCCACACTGATCGAGTTCCATGCCCAAATCATGGAGTTGTCCCGCGCCAACATCTGGGAACATGTTCTTGTCCTGACCTTATCCTTCCACAAGGAACGTATTGTTTTGGGGATCACCGATATCGACGCCTGGCAAATGCCCTCCTCGGTTATCGACTTATACCTACGCGCTCGCCTAAAGCCTAGTTCTACGGCATCAAGTTGATCGCAACACCCTACCCTTCTAACCTGAAGGGCTCAATTGACTGACTCGTCGGAAGTTTGTCTTCGCTGGAACGCCGGGAACTGCACCTTGCCCGCCTGCCGTCGACGGCACGTCTGCTGCAGGTGCGGTAAGGACCACAAAGAACTGGATCACAAGGACCTAAAACCTAGTTAGGAATTAGATTGGGAGGCTGGTCTTTCCCGTTTCACTCGGCAACGTCAATGTGTTCCTATGCCTCCCAGACCTAACACTATCGTTTTGTTTCCTATATTCGACGCTCGTATACTCGCCCTCTCCGTTTACCACCGCCGCTTGGCGTAACCTACTCAACCTCTACCCGGGTAACCTCCCGGCCATTATTGGAATCCTCGAGTTCAGGGGCCCTAGTCGGTTATGAGGGTCCTTCCCAAAATATTGCCTCAGACAACCACTCCTCGGTTAATTTGAGTCCGGGCGACACCAAGTCAAAACTGTTAGCCGATCTTGAACTCGGTCGAATAACACATGTAGTTCCTACCGATATCCTTGATCGCTTCATATGCTCCCCATTGGGGCTGGTCCTGAAGAAAGATGGCGGTCTACGCTGGATCCATGACTCGTCGTACCCCCCGCGTTCATTAACCTGGAATATGGTTCTCTCAAGTATTCTTGAATCGAACACATCATGATAAGCATAACCAAGGCCGGCCGTGGCTGTATTCTCCCGAAACGGGACCTCAAGGATGCCTTTCGAAACATCCCTATCGCGCCTCAAGCGCAATGGTCCCTAGGGTTCCAATGGGAAAATCAGCTCTACGCCGAAAAATGCCTCCCTTTCGGACTTGCTACGGCGCCATTCATATTTAACCTTTTTGCCGAAGGGTTGCATTGGATATTACAGTCCTGGCTCCATTGAGATCTACTTCACCACTATCTCGACGACTTTGTCCTCATTATCCCCGCCTCACCGCACTCTGGTACTTCAGTAGCAGCCGCTGCTAGGGACTATGACCTTGTCACCTACCTCTTAGGTATCCCGCGAAACGAGACTAAGAACAAATGGGGAATAGTTGTCACGGTGCTCGGTTACAAAATCGACACGATTCTGTTTGTCTTGCGTGTCCCTTTCGACACTGACGGCCCAAGCATTTATAAAACGTTCTATAATACTGAACGAGGTCGACTCCTTGGCAGGTTTGTTAGGTTTCTGTGCCCCGGCTGTCATGCCGGGCAGGGTGTTCCTCCGGACCTTCTGGTCATTTACAGCTACTGTTCCCAAGATCAGCCGAGGTTCATTCGAAGGCGGCTGCCTTCTCAGCCCCGCGAAGATTTATCTTAGTGGCGCGACCTTCTACCCTGGTGGAACGGTATATGCTCCTTCGATACATCAACCGAGCAAAAATATCCCTCTATACAGATGCCTCGGGCATCGGCTTGGGGGGCTTTTTCATGCCGGGTACTGGGCCGATTAATCCTCATCTTATCCCAATAGAGAATGCATTTGCGGTTCCCCTGAATATGGACACTATGTTCGACATTAGCCTCCACAAAATGGAGGCCATCAAGCCCTCCCGCTAGCAGCAGCCTATGACATCCTTATCGAGCCTGTATGGATCGAGGGTTCTTCTAACACATTAGCGGACGCCCTCTCACGGGTTGATATTGTAACAGTCGCTAATTTGTGTCCTCACTGGCAGAATTATTTACATTCGATCTCCCAGCGGCGTTTCATGCTTGGACCAAAGACCTAGCTCACCTTCAGATGTCCCACGACGCCCTACGCTTTTTTTGGAATGGCCTGGCTCCAGAGACCCGTTCTACTTATAGTTCGGCGATCAAGTCCTATGAGTTTTATTACTCTCAGGTCGGGTTCCGCGCCTGGCCTGCGACAGTCCACTCGCTTGCCGAATGGGCTACAGGCAGAGCCCTTGGTAGGCCTCTTATGAAGTTTCAAGGAAAGGTGAAACCTGAAACAATCGTCACCATGCTCTCAGCACTCCGGTCGGTTCACGTGGAGAGGCAATACTCACTTGCCCCATTCGAATCCCCATGGATTAAAAGGCTGCTCGATGGTGTCAAACGTTGCCAACCCGATGTCAACAAGCGTAAGGCTGAGCCAGTCTCCCTTCGAACCTTGACGAAAATAGTCAAAGCTTGTCCAGATTCGATCAATGGCCTCAATTTCTCTACTGCCTGCGTGGTTGCCTGGGCAGGATTCTTACGCTCCGGCGAGTTCACCTACTCCCTCAAGGATCAACCCGGAAGCCTCAATTTTATCAACACAAAGCTGACTCGCTTTGATACTACATTCGGCTAAAATTTCGAATACGTGATCCTGCGCCTAAAATGGAGTACGACAGACCACGATCACAAAGGCGTGGAGATTATGCTGGCTGCTACACGCAACCAGACATGCCCAGTGTTGGCGCTTCTCGGCTCCCCCCCGCACAGGGGCCTTCGAGTACAACTATTTCGTGGATGCCCTCCGTAAATGTCTTCAAACCATCGGCGACCCTCAGTCAGACCATTACACAGGCCACAGCTTCCACCGAGGGGCGGCCTAGCATGCTGCTGGCAACGGGATTCTCGATTGCGATATCCAGCGCCTTGGCCGTTGGTCTTCCGATGCCTTTGGGCTGTACTTTGATACTTTGACACGAGCCTCGAGTGCCGCTTTAGCTTAAACAAGCGTTTTCTTACCGGAAAGGCCCCCCCATACTTTCATACCACGATACAAACGTTACGCTGGCTACTTAGCCGCCTTCAACCTCGTGCCATCGGTCCCTACTCTACCTCTACCCTACTTTTAGCCCAGCTCCACTGGCCCCCTAAATTGATGCCACCGACATCTACGCCAAGGCTGACAATGTCAGCCTGGGACTGCCATCACATAGGTTCCCGCATTATTCAGGTGAGAGCTGTGCCGCCAATTCAAAAACCACTTTGCGTCCCTTTGCGCTTCCTACCGTAGCCACCGAGGGTCCGCATAAATGGGGTGTTTTATGCGGTCGGCGGCTATCGGCCCGATCCTTAGCACCTCACCGCCTTTCTTCTCTTCTAGCCACGTCGATCCTTCTGACTTCCTGGCAACCACACATTCCTTCTGCTATGCTACTGTAGGCATACCCTGCTCGCAGTTCATCCGTACCCGCCCACCTCCCTCTACACGAACGTACAGGGCCAGGTGGAGCCCATCCTTGGGAATTCCAAACCCATCTTAGTGCCCACCTCCCTATACACGCATGTGTAGGGCCTGGCGGAGCCCCTCAGTGGGGGAAATTTGTGCTTTTTGTTTTTATTGCGGGCGTGTTTGAATTTTCAGGCGTTCCCAGTTTTATTTTATTTTTTTCTTTCCCCTATATATAGAGGTGACATTAGATAGAGCATAAATCATATCATAGTACAACGCTAAGCGGCGCGTGGTATCCCTTTTGGGGCGCCTCAAGAACGTAATTGGCATCTTTATAAAGGATCCCAAGGTGCTCAGTGCTCAATAATAACATCGACATCGCGATATAGGTTAGTGGCATTAGGTCAGGATCTCGCCAGCAGACGACCCGCTGCTTTGCCTCTACATTGACTTTTTACGTATACTAACCTCAGGGCAGGTGTTGTGAATCGGTCCGCATGTTAGCTGACATGAGAGCTTATTTCTCATCTAGAGCTCCCAGTCTTCGAATTTCGGGGCCATTCCGTCGGTCAAGATGGGGGGGAGGCCGGCTATTTTCTTAAACTTCTCCTTTATCTCGACAGCTGAAGGGGCAGCAGGCATGTTTAAGGCTTGCACTGCTTGCTGTGCTTGCTGTGCTAATGCGGCCTGGCCTGGTACCGGTCACGTTCTTCTATGAGCTCATCCATAGCTCGTTCCTGCTCGGCCAATTGGGCCAGCAAGTCTTTGTTCTTCTCGTCGTAGCGGGCAGCTATACGAAGCGCCGCTCACCAAAGGCGACAATTCACTAAGAATGCTTCTCGGGTCGTCTCACTGTCTACTCTCTCCCTACGTCAATATAGGAAAGCGAGTCTTCCCGCTCAAGGCTGGTTCTCGTTAGTTCTTGCCATACTTCGTTTCCGCAGTCTTGTCATAACGCGGCTTATCTGAGTTGGGTTTGAGTTTACGGTCCCGTATTTCGCCTGGGGGCCCCGCCTCCACCACTCACCGGTCTCCGGATCCAGGCTGCGGTTATCGGGGATCATCTCGACGATATCATTGGCGGATACTAAGAGCTCATAGACCAGACGCTCGGCCTCCTCGCTCTTCGCAATGTCCATTTGGTCTGTGGGGCACTTTTGTTTACCTCGCCGCTCCAACTATGTCCGGCGTCCCGCGGGCACCGGCATTTGACGAAGCACGTTCTCACGCTGCCAGAGCTTAACTTTGAGCTTGGTGACGTCGTGGCCATCCTCAAAGCCCCTCCCAATCAATCTTCCCCCCGGTCGACCCGCGTAGCCGTGCCAACGGTGATAAGCAATGAAGCCGCCCTGGAGAGTGTGGGGTGGGAAACGATGGGCAGCAAGCTTTCCACGGTTGGCCAACACCAAGAAGCAATATGCCGGAAACTGAAGACCTTCAAAACACGGATCCGCGACCGTTTGATAACTACTGGGGTAAGATGGGGTTGACCGGCGCTGGCCGAATACTCATCGGAGATTGAACCCGCTGTCGCCGCGGTCGCAAGTTATCTCTCGTTACTGTAGTCTTGCTTGTCACTATTCGTAATTTCTCCAAGTCAAAGCTTTCCCCAAAGAACAGGCAATGAAGAGATTTGACTCGAGAGATGGCAGGCCCAGTGCAAGGCCCTTTCTGGAAGCAGCGGGCTTAGAATAAGTGCAGTTTATGCAAGTCTTCATAGAACTGTCGGATCAGATCAGTTATAGTGTCGCGATCCACAATGCATATACCACTGTACCTCATGAATGTACGTAGCATTGTTCCCCCTAGCGAGGAGGCGGATGACTAAGCACACAGTGGGCACGGAAGCGAAAGATGAGAATAAGATATTTTGCACAGAATCATATTTTTGCACGGTATCGCATTTCCGTAAGGCATACGAACATTTAGGAATATGGCGCATAAAGGAAATTAGGCGATGCGCGGGAATACGGTTAGAAGAATGGAAGGGACTTTAGAGGGTATGTAGACAAGGGGATAGGGATTGGTCATACGCACGTAAGCGTTTGTTTATTTATAAATGAATCTATTCATTCGAGCATTTATTTACCTATTATCATAGCGGGGGAAACGGGTATGGGACATAATGATCTTTTTGCCCGCGAAGAGGGTGGCCAAAAAGATAATAAATACGGAGACACGATTGAACTTTCAGGCAATCATGCAATCTCTCGGTGAAAAGGCCTTGCCAAAGGAACCTGGTAAGGGACAGATTATTGCTGTATATTTGCTGGCGCAAGCAACTAAGCAATAATATCGGTCTCACTAGAGGCAGAAAGAGACCTATATTAAACGGTCAGTTATCTCCTTTACTACCTCACTTGAGGTGCTATGTAGTACTCGCATGAGTTAAGGTGAAGAAGCCTTCTATGTAGAGTTCCTCGACATCCCGATAAAACAGCCCATTTCAGTGTGACCCCCAAGAGTCGCAGCGTCAAGAACTGGGGTTTCACTTTACCATTCATCAATGATCCTCTGAAGGCTCCCTGGAAGATTATTCAATGGTAGCATAGGGATTTCCGAAGCCAAGTATTTGTCTGATCTTGAGGTGAAGAATCGGTAATTGCTCTGGGCCTGATGGTAATAACGAGTAAGCGTGGTTTTCTCTTTAGTTCGACCGAAATTATATAAAGACATTGCCATTCAATCCTCCCGGATATTCTCCTATAATAAATAAATTGTATCCCCAGACAAACTCTGGTAGACCTTGACTGCGGGATCTTCACGAGCAAGACCAAACAAGAATGGATGGAAGCAAAGGTGAAGGTGGTCAATTTCTACTTCGGCTTTAGAGATATGATTTTCTATCAATAATAAGTGGTGAATTGCGGACCTTGGCGGTGCTAAGAGCCCGATGGACATGCGAATTAAAGGGTATGAAGAAGGTTTCTGAGGATAGTAACAATAGATTCTCCACCGGGGTATCCAGCTGTGGAAATGCCTTCCACCATAAGTGCACCGCCATCAGGAGAAAAGTCGTGGGAAGCTATGATAGAATTGTCCGAATAGCATCTCTGTGGGTCAAAACCTTGTCGGTAATGCATTGTGAAGCCAGCTCGTCCATGAGAGGATACGGCAATGGGTTTTTGGTCAGTCTCAATCGAGAGCTCTCCCTCCGTCTCGGCCGACTCTCTGAGCTCTCTACGCCTCATCCTTAGGGAATCTGGAGGAATCCGAGCACCTTGCTGAAGAGACGGGACGGGAATGCCTGCATAATAATGTATCATGTAACGCTTAATCCTGGGAGTAATGACTCAAAGGAAGGGCACCAGAGGCGCTCACATGAGCTTCCAGTCAACTTCATATTATATATATATATATATAAGTAGTGCATGCTAATATCATATCAGCTACTCGACTTCGGTACTCTACGCGCGTCCAGAACGTACCGAGTCGTTCACGAGCAGGCGGTCGCCAGTTATATCCGGCACAATGATTTATTAGCAGGCTTTCATAATAGGCTCCAATTGGTCCAAGAATCCGAGTCCGAGTCAGGATGTTTTTCCCTTTCTCTTCTTCAATGACAACCAACTTGACCACTTTCTTGACTTGCCAATTTGTTCATCTTAGTTGACAGTAATTGATTATCAATCAACCCCGTTATCTTATCAAGTAACCTGCATTTGTCACACGGAACCACTTCCTCTCAAGGATAGATAGCTAGCCCTTATCCTTTACAGTATGCAGGTTGGAGAAGGACATGAGTAGGTCTATACTTCAATGTCACCGAGATGAAAAATCCACCGCAGGTAGTAACAAAACGTAATGAGATGTCCTCAAGTATATACTTATGATCCACTTGTCAGGCTCTACGCAGTGAAATTTAGGCAGGTAATATACTAGTAGTATCCTTACCGCAGCCGGTGCGGACGCCCGGATACATACCCATGTACTCAATTGTAGGAAGGGACTACCTATTTTGGCAGCCCACTTCAGGAATTCTTAGGTAGAGTTATGATACTTCTCATTTCAACACTTTTAAATATGTTATAGTCGTATTAAATCATTTGAAAATGGGTCCACCCCCGTTATGACGGTATGATATTGAGCTGAAATGGAGAATCTGCATTACGGCGGCGGCGGGGCATATTCCAAAAAAAAAAACACTTTTGTATATATGATATACGGTTTAATTGTGAAGGGGTACAAAGAATTATCTTTTAAATACCTATGTAGGGCCTTATTATGTACAGTACAAGGAGAATTCGCTAAGGAAAAGAAATGAAGAAAATAGAAGGTGTTATACAGGTTAAGACCTCTCATAGTACCCTACATTTATCCGTATGAGAACCGGTTTGAAGGACATAAATAGAGCCTTCATGTCCTTAGTGATAAGTCTCCTTTTAGAGCAGACAGAATAAGAAGGGAAATTCATTTATTTACATGATTTCCATAGACATACGAACAGTGATACCTATGCGTACAGAGCCTGTCAGAAATCCGTTGTTGATAGAAAGTCGCGGTCACTGCTGTTATTATAGTTTTGATAGGTTTATAACCCGGCAATGGATGCTCAAGCGCAGTCATTTAGCGTGGCAGACCCTGCGAATTCACACACACAACCAAACCCTACCCTTCTTAAGCCCGTGATGGCACCGGTACAAACGCCAACACCTCCGTCGTCCGAACTTACCCGCAGACCCCGTCCCGTTTTCAGGACCCGAGGTTTAATGGCGATTGCAAGCAGTTCCCTGCTATTTTGGCTCAGCTCAAAGACAAGTTGGAAGGGGACGCCGAAGCGATTGGCAGAGAAATAGACAAGATCCGCTATGCTTTTAGCACGTTTAAAGAAGATGGTGCTGAGGCAAAATTATACAGTATACAGGAGGGTTCCTTAGGTAGCTAGAAAGCCTCTTTGCCGACCCAGCCCCCAAGCAGAAGGTTGTCACGCCTACTGCAAACTATGACTCAAGATAGCCGGCCTCTTATAGAGTTTCTTGCAGATTTCGAACAAATGGTCTTGGAGGCTGATGCGTTTTCATGCCCCGGCGCAGCAAAGAAATCCGCCTTGGAGCCCACATTGGATTATGAGATAGGGAAAAGGTTAGTCACTATGGGGACTACTTTAGACTCATATGACGCTTTCTACGAGATATTGCAAGAGGTAGCGTACAAACTTGAGTACCTTTAGCAACTACGCCCGTGCCACCGGGATGGCCGTCAAGTTACTCGCCAAGCGGCTTCCACTACTCAAGTTCCCTTCGCTGTATCAGCACTACTAGTACCTATATAATCCGTGCGGAAGGACTCTCAGGCTATTGGCAGTGCTACAGACCAGACCTTGACTGATTTATCAACCAATCAGACCAGTACACGCCGGACCAAATGGGTCAGTGAGGAAGAGAGAGAGGCAAGCGGAAGCAGGGGCGACGATGCCTGCGTTGTGGCCCGTGAGTGTTCGTACCGTTTTATCAGCTAATGTCCCTACCACCCTGCACGCCGCCCTAATATACAGACGGCAAATATGGTCGCAAATTCTAAAGTCAAGCCTCAGTTAGATGACGAAGGTACCAAGTGCGAATTGATGAAGAAACTATCCCTGAGGAAAGTCACTTACAGAGTTCGAAGCAAGACTTGGGCTAGCTAGAGGAATGGAAAGCATTCAAATTGGAGATGGTTTGTCCACCGTTTACAGTTGTTGCCCAGATAGATAGATATAAGTGCGGTTTCGGCAGCAGTATTCGGTAATTTTATGACGAGGAGTTCCAAGGAAACAGCTGTTCAAGTGTTTACGGCCAGTATGGCGATATTGAAAAGGCTCTCAAGGTGAAGGTTCGAACAGATTCACGTATCAAGCTTCCAGAGGACTTTCTTCTTGAAGAGTCATCAAGTGAGCGAGCGCTGAAGTCTGGGACTCAGAAGGAATCCCGAGAAAAAACAGATGGGGGTGAAAGGTCTATCTATACTTAATAAGAGATCATCCGATGTAACCCCGCTTCCATACCGCTTCCGGATAACAAATCTAGCTAGCGGCGGCTGACGTGGCTGATGATCTGTAACAAAGCCTCGAGGAGGCTTGTGGACTCCTACACATAAGGACCGTTATGCGAACTGGTTTAATTACCAAGTTGGATGTTACCGCAGCGTTTCATTAAGGACTTCTTTGGCATAATAGGACCGTTGGTCCGACTAACCAAAAAAGGATGTCATGTTTCGACGGGATAACGCTGCCGAAGAAGCCTCCCAAACCGTTCTTATGCAGTTTGACCGTGATCGCGAAATGGTCTTGGGGTGTGATTCCTCTGGTTACATTGTAGGTGGTGCGCTCCTGGTGATGGCGTTCTTCGGCCATGTGCGTTTTTTTCATAGAAGAATTCGCTAGTGGAATGCAACTATGAAATTTCCGGTAAGGAAATGGCTAGCGATCATCAAATGTGTCCGCGAATGGAGCTCAAAATGTGTAGTGTTGAGAAGTTCAGGGTTATAACCGACCACAAAAACCTAGCCTACTTTACTACCGTACGGAGATTAAAGGATAAAAAAGGCACGCTACCTGATGTTGTCGCGATAGGAGCAAGATATGCCAGCTAATGGGTTTACACGTCGCGATGCGCGCTTGCTGTCACCCAAATAGTTCGGGAACCGACTTGACCAGCTTCAGGACTGCCAGTTAGCTGAAAGTAACGCTTTAATTTTAAAATCTATGTGGCGCTTCCGGATCAAAATTATTGGCCATCATCAGAACTTGTACGGCTACAAACACTACTACGCTAGTAGACTGGAATTATAAATCACGCCGCTTCTTCGTTATAACTCTGGGGTATATTCTACTTGTCTTCGACCATTACTTATATTTGTAAATCCTGATTACAATAGTAGGAATTTACTGACGACTCTCAGTAACGATTGAATCCCTTTCTGAGCGCTTAAATATGACTACCTAATGTCCACATCGGTCTCTCAATGCATGCCTCGTTGGACCAGGTACGTAGACAATCAAGTCATTGCTTCCTTCACATTTATTACCTCCCGGAGCTGATAAGGCCTTTGAAAATCCTCAAGAATACCTTGATCGTCTCCAGGAATTCGCTATGAGCCAGGGATTCGTTGTCGTCCAAAGGAGTAAGGAGAGGAATAAACGGTGCCGTTGGCAGTGTATTCATCACCGTGAAGATGCGGAGAACAAGCGGGGCCTTGAGGACCATATTGAAAGAGACTATTAGTGGCAGAGTCACTGGTCAACGCCAGCGAGAGATTATTACGGTCAATCAGAACTGTGAATGGCTTGTAGGTCTAACATACAAAGCTATTGAGAGAGGAAGTGATAATCTCATAGTTATGGGATAGCTCCCAACCTACTTTCCTGCCATACTCATTAGCGGATACTGGAATTTCATAAAGCTATTGAAAGAGCGCTTTCGGGCCTCTTTGACATTTGCGCAGTCAGCTCGAGTATTAGAGGCTGAAGGACTGAGCATACCCCACAATCTTATAATATTCCTTCCAACCGCAATTCGCGACTAGCTTATGATGAAGAATGTTATATATCGTGCCCGCTTTAAGTACGAAGCTGACGGTGCCGGGAAGCCAATAGCGAAGATCATTGCTCAACTTTTTTGGATGACAGAGGAGCAGCGAAAGTTTAGTAGGAAATTTTATCTCGAGTCCCCCTCTCGAATGGGATGCAAAATTTTCAACCAACAAGCTCGGCATGTTACTGATTCAATTCGTTATAATTACGTATCACGAGAAATCATTTCCTGCGGCCTTCAGTTACTGCCTTTATGAGTCAAAAATTGTGCTTAAATTCGACATTAACGCTTTCCTCTCAATCTGTTTCGGCAATGGTGAGGCTCCTGAGCGAAGAGTTGTTCTGTCAGGTCAAGCCGAAGGCTTGTTGGTGAGCTTACTTGATGAGATTCCTGGCGCTGTCATATAATAAAGAATATTGTCAAGGAGGAGGGGATAAGTTATGTTGCGAGTGCGCGAGTCTTGGACCATATGGCTTTCGGGAATGTCATTAGCAAGCTAACGCCATCCAGAGGATTGAAAAGGAATAGGAGAAAGCAAAAGGCAATCTTAGTAAAGACCATGATGGAAGTGAAACTCTGTGCCCCGGGGATTGCGAAGCAACTGTTCGGGTTGGTCTTCCATTCTTCCATGCAGTCACAAATTGATGACAGCAGCCATTCATGGTATTTCTTTTTGTTACGGGCTATACCCGTGAAGTGATACTCAGCTGTGTTGACCCCGTATCTGGGAGTGTTGTCGCTACCCATATAAGTTGGCCACTAGGGCTCACCAACACTCCCTCATTTCCTTCCTTAGCGATTCCTTTTTGTGCATATCTACTAGATAGATAGCGAATGCTTTAGCTCTTAACATTAGGAATCGCTCATCACTCGTTATCTCTCTTCCTCCATCGGTTCATTGGCATTGGTTGAATGGTTAGACTTGAAGTGCCCTTATCGGGAGCAGAGTCAGATACATCAGACGAGCCGTGTTACGAAAACATGTCTGCAGAATATAATATGGAAAATAACAATCGCAATGGAAACGAACTCCCCGCTTGGCTGCAGTCGATCCTGCAAGTTATCGAACAGCAGGGAAGACAGATCAGCGAACTCACTACTGCTGTCAACACTATTGCCCAGGACCAAGCTCA
>JAHQZX020004207.1:0-33801 GCA_019804575.2 Pseudotulostoma volvatum
TTAGAAGGACGACCTCTCATTTTGAACAAACAATATGTGACAGTACGAGGAAAACCATGTAGAAATTGTATTGACTTATTGAGAATGTCCACTACGTATATTCTACAAAGACTACCATAGAAAAATTCTGCCGTTCTGACATCACGTGGTGTGCACGTGCCCATCACCGATCCGTGTTTATGCTGCGCACGCATAAAACGCATAAATAATAAATGCGCGCATAAATGCATCCCTAATCCTACTGAGCCCTTTATAAGCGCTGTTCTTCCATGGCTTTGGGGCTTCTATCTGTCCTTTAAGGTGTCGGCCTAGCCTGTTGCCTCCACCACGACGCAAACCTCAGGCTAAGCCACTCCTTCCTCCACCTTCTTGCCCTGGCTAGAGTCATCCAGCACTCCTCGCGCTCACGTGCTAAACTCGTTCCCTCTACCCTCTCATTCCTGTCCCGGGACCCATACGGCTCGGCCTACGCCATGGCACTAGTAGCTTTCGGATTTTGTCGATCGTCAGCTGTGATGAGCCGACTGTGCTGTCCCTAGAGTAGATTCTGTCGACCACGCTCCTATTGTCGAGGCATAACCACAGGTTTATGCTGCCTTGGGGCGTGTAGTTCACTGCTGCTTTAACGGCCTCCAGGGCCGCCTCCGCTTCTGCATCCACAACCTCGATCCACTGACCGCAGTTCTTACGGCCCTCTACGATAGTAAGCTTTGTTGTTGTATTATTTAACGTCTTTAAGTGGCCGAAATGCTACATAGGACGGAATTACTAGTAATATACATTATGACACTGATTGGCGCCGGAGGTAGGTCTCCCAGAGATCACCTGGGTGCTCTGTAGCCTGTGCCGTGTAGCAGAAAGATGAGAAAGGAAAAAAAAAAAAAAACGCGAAGACAATCTAGACCATCTAGACTTGCAAACGACCCGGCGTCTGCTGGCTTTCGCACCTCGGGGGCTTCCAGGAGACCGGCACTGTCTTGGGACACGAAGAGCTGTCTGCTGCATGCTCACCATTGCAGCTCACACACTTGATACAGCATTTGAGCGGGTGCTCAGCTGTCTGATGACCTAGTTCACCGCACAGCCTGCGCCTTGGCGTGCCCTTACAACCTTGCGTTCTGTGGATTCCCCAGCACCTTTTGCACTGAGGCGGTCTCACACCCCTAGAGGCAGGATACTCTACCCTCAGCCGGGCCCCCATGACTACTACAGTCTTAGGGGTATCCTTCAATCCCCCAGCCCGAAAAGCTAAGCGAACTGAGGCTATTGCGTATCCCTCCTGCTTTCTAACCCAGCGTATAGACTCTGGGGCCACCCCGAAAGCTTCGGTAACTTCCGGGAGGATGTCTCCTTCGATCGAGACATCTCTGGCGTACAGGCTGTTTACCCCATTCAGCATTGTCATCCTTGTTAGGAGGTCATGCACCTTAACCACCACCCATTTCTCGTCGCCCTCGACTCGTCCGTTCCCTAGGGCTTGGGAAAATTTCTCCTTGTCGGACAATAAGTCTTCCGCCGTAGTCCCAGCTTTCGGTGTGACTGTGACTGTTTACTGCCATAATAGACCGCCTACGACATTGGGTTAGTCCACGGACTATGAAGTGTTGTTACATCAGCGTCAAGACTTTCCTTCTTCAGAGTCCGACTCTATTACAGGCGCTTGCAGATAGGAAAGCCGCTTCCGAACAGGAAATAGCGCTCAGGCAGGGTAGCATGCTCTCCGCGAATTTTATGCCAAGCTCACCACCTTGCTTGCTTCCGAGGGCCGTAAGAACTGCGGTCAGTGGATAAAGGTCGTGGATGCGGAAGCAGAGGCCGTCAAAGCAGCAGTGACCACGTGCCCCAAGGCAGCACAAACTTGTGGCTGTGCCCCGACAATAGGAGTGTGGTCGACAGGATCTACTCCAGGGAGAGCACGGTTGACTCGTCACAGCTAACGGTCGACAAAATCCGGAAGCTGCTCTGCAGCTGGCGCCATGGCGTTAGGCCGAGCGGTATGGATTCCAGGACATACGTCTGTGCCGGGGATTGAGAGGGCGGATCTCCTGGCAAAGGAGGGACGAGTCTAGCACGGGAGCGCGGGGAGAGCTGGATGACACTGGCCAAGGCAAGAAGGTGAAGGAAGGAGTAGCTTAGCTCAAAGTTTACGTCATGGTGTAGGCAGCAGGCTAGGCCCCGGCGCCTCAGGAGACAGTTTGAAGCGCTGAAGCCTTGGAAGAATACTGCCTACAAAGGGCTGGGAGGAGTCCTTGCCGCCAGGTCCGCACATGGCGATTTCGCTGATTACCATGAGAGGTTCGGCCATGATGGGGCTGAGCTTACGTGCAATTGTGGTATGATAGTATGATAAGTCCCCCTGTCACAGCTCGACATGCACTAAGAAGGGTTTCCGACTGAGCGAGAGCTTTGTTATGAAGCTCCCCACCACGCATAGGAGAATGACTTACCTGGCCGAGGGCGACGGGCCGGTCTCAATTTGGTTTTTTTTTTCTTTGTTTTGGGCACAGGCTACAGAGCACCCAGCCCAGCCAAATAGTGTCTTATGTGTGTATACGTCACTAAAGACATGAAATAATGCAACAACAAATCAATGACGAAGACCCATTCTCGGTTCCTGGGCTGTGTCATGTATATCTTCCCCCCCTTACTTTTCCGATTAAGCCCATCATTACTCCTTTCTCGGCCATATTGTAGCAATTTGCCAGCTTGACATTCTATCTTTGTACCGTTGTCTTATACACATTACGATCTAGGCTTAAAACCGAGAGAGGAACACTATGACATGGTGTTTAGTTCTAACAAAGACATTGCATGGAGAACTACCTACATGTGGCTTTATGAGGCCAGGTATATATCTCCTTATCCTCTAGACCCCAAAAGCCCGTTCAAATGAACAGACCGTAAGCTTTGTAAGCTGATCTGGGCCGAAATGTCCTTGACCTTACTTCGCGGTAAGTTGCATCTGGTCTATCATATGTCGCCCCTTCCCAAGTTAAAGCTCTTCAGGGATTGTTGTCTGACAATCCGTTCGATTTCTGAGATACGAGAAATGCAGATATGCAAAGCCATTCACATCAACTATAGTGGCTCCTGATAATACGGAGTGATCATATATATGTACAAATATCTATGTATTTAATACCAAACAGCGATTTTCCATCAATACTTATTTATCTATTAGCAAGTTCCGCAGTAGCGTTCTGGTGGGCTCGCTTTAAGGACTCATTATTTACCCCTCGCAAATTTTAATAGTTGAATCCAGGTGGAAAATTTTATGCTCCTAAGTTTTTACCCATGACGTTGGTAGAACTATCATAACATACCTAAGGCTTAACTCAGGGGTAGCCGAAGGTGTTTCGTTGAAATCTTCTACCAACGCTGAAGTCAATTAAACATTAAATAATATATATATTACTATTACTCCGTTCAGCCTTTTGGCCACCCGGTCCATCTATCTATCTATATATATTGTTACTATGTATATACTCGGCGCCTCACTTGGGTTTTCGATGTCCCTTCTGCCATATTAAACAATAAGGGCCACCTGAAAGACCCATACGACTATTTTCCGAATGCAAACATATTCATAGAAGAATTAAGCTGCTTCCCCCATCATAGACTGCCTTATCACTGATCATGATGTGACTCCATGAAGGCAAAGTGTCTCGTTACCGACTGGCATTCGTGCCCCAAGTGATAGGTCTTGTTTCCCAGAAGCTGAAGCGTGCAGTTGGTTTGATTGAATTCGAAGATTCTCATCACTTCCAATTAATAACATCACAAATTTCTATCCTCCATTTCTAGGAAACATGCCATTCATGTATCATAGTAACTGGGTTTTCCCAGACTGCCACATTCTGTTGGACGGCTGGTATTTTGCCCTCTTGCACTCCACACCCAGAAATGGTGTCTGTCTCAATCGGCCTGCCGGCGTCCGGTGGGAAAATAGCATTTCTTTTCTTATTTTTGATCCACTGCTCAGTCCTGTCGACTACAAAAGGCACCGCTGAGGCCCTATCTAGTGGTCCTAACAGCCCCGAAGTCATATCCTAGTTCAGGGTCGAAGGCTGCAATTAGGATACTGAGCATGAGCTGAGAGACCCGATCCTCTCTGTGCCTCCTGGCCACACGCCTGAATCTATCTCCGCCTGGACTCTCGAGCAGCATAATGGGACTTGAGGGATTTTGTTGATTGGTGACCCGGAAATGCGGCTGGGTGAGTATCTTATAGTACTATGTAGCTTTTGGCTGTTGAGCCGGGAGGCTTTGAGGCATTTTGGTAATTGACGAATGGGGTAGATGATCTATTAGAATGATTGAGCCTTTAAGTTACTATTTTTTAATTAGTAGCCTTTCGTGATGCTGAATTGGGTAGCTTGATGAATTGCCGTAGACTTTACTACTACTATATATCCCACCCATACATACCTAGTATTATCGATAACGATAAGGAAATTTAGGTATCTTACGAAGGAGTAATATTACCAGTAATATTTAATGGATTATTGTGTGTCGGATAAGGCCCCCACTAAGGTATATGAGGAAGTTTCCACGCTAGGAACAAGTTATCAAGATAATCAACATTCATATAATCCAATTTCGAACCAGGAAATAATGCCAGTGAGTGTCTGTCTGTCTGTTGTAAATTCTCTCTTGTTTTCCGTGCTTTTTGAATTCGGTGCCGATGCAGCTCATATATCTATATAGTTGATCATTCTTACAGGCTACCCCTGCTCGGGGCTTTCTTACCGCGCTCGCCAGCTGGCTACACTCCTCGAGTCAGTGCAAGACAGTAGCCTGCTCTCTCATCACAAGAGCTTATCCCATTCCTCACAAAAGCCCCGATATAAACTTGTCATCGTCTCTTCACACGACTCTACCTACCCAAGAACTATCTATGACAATGCGCGCGAAGAGAAGGAGGCGAGAGGGTTAGTGTTCGCGCGGGTGAAGCGCGCTCTGGGACGAGACACCATCGTCATCCTAGATGGAATGAATCACATCAAAGGGTGGAGATATCAGCTCTGGTGTGAGAGTAAAGCCACGGGAACTACTTGTTGCGTGGTACGTTTAGCGTCGTCTTGCCAATAATGGTAGCCTATCGTCGGTAGCATTCGATGGTGTTGTGATGAGTCAAGTTCCTTTATATTTTTTTTGACTCACTCACGATCTGTAGGTTCACATTGGTACTCCGGTTGATCAATGCATCGCGAACAACAATGCTCGCTGGTGTGGCCGAGAGCAACAGAAGGGGGAAGGAAGCAACGTGGCTGGTGTCCATTTGCAACAAAGCATCCAAGAAGCTCGAGAAATTGGCGATGCAATGATGAGTCCCGCGGCGAAGGATGGTGGAGACCATTACCCCCCCGAGCTTCTTAACAATCTGATATTTCGCTACGAGGAACCCAGCACCCATAGCCGTTGGGATAAGCCCCTCTTTACCGTCCTTTGGTCAGACGCATCACCGCCAGCGGGTGATATTTGGACCGCTATTACTGGGATTTCCGTATCGGAACCCACACGAGCAGTGGGCTTAGTCTCGGCCGCCCTTGCGCCTCCAACAGCGTCGGAGGTAATATCGGAGTCAAAGCCTGCACCCTCAGACGCCGGCGGTGCAGTCACTAGTATACAAACCATCCGTACCGTCCTGCCACGACCCAAAATCAAGCCCCATCAAGCGACCATCCGACCCGCGGCCACCGATCCAGGTGCACTCTCCACCTTTGAGAAAAAAACCTCTTCCGTCATCTTCGCCTTACGGAACTTTACCCTCTCCCACCCGTCAGCCGAAGCTGCTCTGGCGCAAGGAAACGACCCCAATGGAATCACGATACCAATCCCGGAGGCCACTATACCGGTTTTTATCCCCGCACATGTAGCTATAAGCGGGATGACGGATGAGCTGTCTGCGGCCGGCGGGATCTTAGCTTTCCCGCGGCTCCAGCGTCTACGGAGGCAGTGGATTGGCTTGAACCGAGCGTACATAGGGCAGAATCAGGGGCAAGGCAAAGGAGGGCTTAGCAGCGACCAAGTAGGTGATGCGTTCATACGGTACATAAACGCCGAATTTACAGGTCAGAAGGAAGATGAATAGTCCTTCCTTCCAGAACTCTCTTTTATTTTAGGTTGACTAGAGAGAGGACTGGTTTCCGCCAGCGTATATGGAATTCAGAAACATGCTCCAATATCATCTCGACTCTCTTATACAGGAATATATTGTCCTGGTATCATTCGCTCATAGCTTAGCCCAAAAGGAAATGGGGGAACCAAATAAAATACTTAGCTTACTAAGTACTAGTTTAACCAAGCAGTCTACGAGATCTTCCCCTTCTATGGCAGGTTTCCTTAGTACTAATGTGCTAACTTACTAATCAAGAAATTTTTCAGTTCATTAACGCTGGGTACAGCGTCGTTGGAGCTAGCATTCTCTATACAACAAGGTCGCTATCATAGTATCTTGCTCGGTGCTGTCACCCTGATGGTTCCTCGCTTCCGTCACTGCCAAGCCAGAATGGTCGACTTTCAAGGTGAGTCTACTGCGTGCACCGTGGTACTAGGCAATTGTGTGTGAGGCAGCGGGTGCTGACTTTACCACTACACCACAGCGCTAAAAGGTCCAATGGATGACTTGGTAGGTCATCCAGTCAGCGTACTATATGTCAGGTGCCTGACATTGTGGTTGCCGTCTATCTGCTTTGGCATAGCATGGGCCGGTGCAAGGCTTGCCTTAGCCAACTGCGCTCTTTGCTTGGTTTGACAAGGTACAGTGACAGCCTAAACAGGAATTTGAGGGTGACTTGGGAGCGGATTAGAGAGTGTTTGCAAGCTCAAGGATTCGGCGGAAAACCACTGAAGATTGGGGTATGAATACGTGCGATTCTAGCTTGGAATTAATAGAAGCGAGGAAGAAGCGCCAAGGTGACACCATTGAGAAAAAGATAGCCGTAGTGACTACAGTAACTGGCGGCTGCTTAGAAAAAAAAGGGAATTTACCTGCAAAGGTTGTTTATGATGGAAGAAGTTATGTCTTCCTATGACCGTTGATGAAACATGATGAAACATTCTTTCAATAATGCACATATATGTAAAGTAAGCCCTTAATACTATTATGATGCTGGCAATGACCTTACATTACTAGGTAGCATTAGAGTACCGTTGTCTCCGGAAATAAGGCCGAATTACTTGGATGGATGTAGTATACGTTACCTGCATTATGATACTGTATTAGGTCTGCCAAGGCGCGCGCGTTATGCAGCTATATACACTTACTTTCTTAACCCCATACTGCATTACCAGCTGACAGTTACCAACCATTTTTCTTGCACAGTTCCTCATCCGGCTCAGCGTTCCTCGCCAACGATGGGATGGAGGCCCTTGGGAGTGCAGCCAGTGTAATCGCCGTGATTCAGTTGGCGGGGAGCATCATCAGTATATGTGGGGGTTATATTGGCCAAGTGAAAAATGCAGAGAAGGATATTAAGGGCCTGCAGAAAGCAGTTGAAGATTTCAGGACTGTTCTTGAAAAACTTTCCGATCTCCTCGATGGTCCAGATGGCGGGAGGCTCTCGACTTCTGGGGAGCTATTTTTGCCAATTTCGGATTGCTTATCTGAGCTGGAAGCGTTAAATGAGAAGCTTGGTCATGGAAAGAAAGTGGGGCGATTGGGACTTCGAGCCTTCAAATGGCCTTTGAAAAGCAAAGAGGTGGAAAAGGCTATCAACAATCTTGAGAAATATAAGAGTTTATTTGCCTTGGCCTTACAGGTTGACCAAACGTCAGTTGTCTAGCTATCTACAATGTTCTGTACAACCCTAGATACTAACATCTGTTGTAGGGCCCTTGTTTCAAACCTAGACCAGAAGATCGATTTAGCCAAATTACCCGTAGCTGATGGAGCTACATATGACTCATATATAGATCAGCATGAAGGAGAATGTCTGCCGCAAACTAGGACCGAGCTTCTTCACCAGATTGTGACTTGGTCGGAGGACCCACGGGGCAAAACCATCTTCTGGTTAAATGGTATGGCAGGAACGGGAAAATCTACCATTGCTCGAACAGTGACCAAATCATTTAAAGAGAATGGAATTCTGGGAGCGAGCTTCTTCTTCAAAAGAGGCGGAGGAGATCGAGGTAACGCAACAAGATTTTTTCCAACAATTGCTACACAGTTAATGGTTCGAGTGCGCTCATTAGCACCCCATATTGCAAGAGCAATTGAAGCCGACCCCACCATCTCAACAAAGTCACTGGAGGAACAGTTTAATAAACTTCTCCTGCAGCCGCTATCGCAGCTGGAATCACATGGCCGAGTCATCTCAAGAATTGCCATTGTGATTGATGCGTTGGATGAGTGCGAGCAGGAAAAGGACATCAGGACCATACTTCGTCTTCTACCACACATCAAAGAGTCAAGCTCTATATGCTTGCGGATTTTGGTGACAAGCAGACCCGAATTACCCATCAGCCTCGGTTTCAGGCGGATTGCCGACAGTGACCACCAGGATCTAGTCCTTCATGAGGTTCCAAAAGAGACTATTGAGCCTGATATCGCCTTATTCTTCAGGTATAAGTTCGACCAAATCAGGCAGGAGCGCTCACTACCACAAGGCTGGCCTGGTGAGAAGAATATTCAGACTTTAGTTACCATGGCGGTTCCCTTATTTATCTTCGCTGCAACCGTGTGTCGATTTGTTGAAGATTCAAAATGGGACCCAGAAAGCCGTCTCGCCGCAATTCTTGAGAGCCAGACTATGAACGTTATATCCACCTCTAAGCTAGACCGAACGTATTTCCCGATCCTAAATCAGCTCCTCGCTAGCCAAGACGAGGGAGAATCAGAACAGTTGATAGAAGAATTTCGGGAAATAGTAGGGTCCATCATCATCCTAGCGAGTCCACTCTCGGTTATTTCACTTGGGAAGCTTCTAGACATCCCCGAAAAAGTTGTCAGCTGCAGATTAGCTTCACTCCACTCAGTTCTTAACGCACCAAGAAATTTGCACGAACCAGTCAGCCTCCTCCATTTATCATTCCGAGATTTTCTTCTCGATCCCAATAAGGAGGGCAGGAGTCCCTTCTGGGTAGATGGGAGAGAGAGGCATAAGAACATTGCTACCCAGTGTCTCACAGCCATGCGTCGTGGCTTTAAAAGGAACGTATGTAATTTACCGGGCTATGGCACTTTACGAACCGAAATCGATAGTCGGGTGATTGATGACCACCTACCCAAGGAGCTCCAATATGCTTGCCGTTACTGGGTGCATCATATGCAAGGAAGTAACGTCGAGATTCGAGATCGGGATGGTGTTCATAATTTTCTCCAAGAGCATCTTCTTCACTGGCTGGAAGCAATAAGTCTTTTGGGGATTGCATCAGATACTGTCAACTTCATTGGTGGTTTGCAGTCACTAGTACAGGTAAGATTTTAAATTGAAGATATGATGTAATTTATATACATGCTTATCGATCTGCTTAGCCAAACACAAACTCTGAAGTATCAGAATTCCTTTATGATGCGAAACGGTTTGTTCTTACATTTTCATGGATAATTGATGCTGCACCTCTTCAGCTGTACTGTTCGGCACTTGCTTTTGCCCCCGGAACGTCGGTGGTCAGAAATACGTTCAAGGACCAAATCCCAGGCTGGATTTGTAGACTACCAAAGATCGAAACACCATGGGGCGCTGCTTTACAGACCCTGGAGGGCCACTCTGATTGGGTGATGACGGTGGCATTCTCTCTGAATGGCAAGCTGATTGCCTCTGGGTCTCATTCCTATGACGGCACCATTAGGCTCTGGGATGCAGCCTCTGGAGTTCTCCTCCAGATCCTGGAGGGTCATTCTGATGCTGTGACGACTGTAGAATTCTCCCCGGATGGCAAAGTGGTCGCCTCTGGCTCTTATGATGGGACTATCAAGATCTGGAATACTACTTCTGGAACTCTTCACCAGACCCTGGAAGGTCATTCTGCTCGGGTGACGACTGAGGCATTCTCCCTGGATGGCAATCTGATCGCCTCTAGCTCTGATGATGGTACTGTTAAACTCTGGGACACTGCTTCTGGGACTCTCCTCCACACCCTACAGGGCCACTCTGATCGGGTAAGGACTATGGCATTCTTGACAGGCGGCAAGCTAATTGCCTCTGGCTCTGATGATCACACAGTCAAGCTCTGGAATGCTTCCTCTGGAATTCTCTACCGGACCCTAGTGGGCCATTCCGGTCCGGTGAGGACTCTGGCATTCTCCCCGAATGGTAAGCTGGTTGCGTCTGGCTCTTATGATAGGACTGTCAAGCTTTGGGAGGCTGCCTCTGGATGTCTCCATCAGACCCTTCACGGCCATTCTGGCCGGGTGACGACTGTTGCGTTCTCGCTAGATGGTAAGTTGATTGCCTCTAGCTCTGGTGACTGTACCATCAAGCTCTGGGATGCCGCCTCTGGAGCTCTTTACCGGACCCTCCAGGGCCACTCAGATCTGGTGACGACTGTAGCGCTCTCGCCGGATGGCAAGCTAGTTGCATCAAGTTCTCATGACTGTACTGTTAAGCTTTGGGATGTGGCCTCTGGAATTCTCTATCAGACCCTGCAAGGTCACTCTGATCGGGTGACGACTGTGGTATTCTCCCCAGATGGTAAGCTGGTCGCTTCTAGCTCTTATGACATGACTGTCAAACTCTGGGATGTTGCCTCCGGAACATTCCGCCAGGCCCTACAGAGACACTCTGATGAGGTAAGGGCTGTGGCATTCTCCTCAGATGGCAATCTAGCCGCCTCTGGCTCTGACGATCACACAGTCAAGCTCTGGGATGGCGCCTCCGGAACTCTCTACAGAACCCTGCGGGACCATTCTCATACAGTGGTGACTGTGATATTTTCCCCAGATGACAAGCTGGTCGCCTCTGGCTCTTTTGACGGCACCGTCAAGCTCTGGGACACTGCCTCTGGGACTCTACACCAGACTCTGGCTAGCCACTCTGACCGGGTGGGGACTGTGGCCTTCTCCCCGGATAGCAAGCTGGTTGCCTCTGGCTCTTTTGATGGCACCGTCAAGCTCTGGGATGCTGTCTCCGGAACTCTACACCACACTTTGGCTAGCTACTCTAACCCGGTGAGGACTGTGGCCTTTTCCCCGGATGGCAAACTGGTCGCCTCTGACTCTGATGACAGTATGATCAAACTCTGGGATGCCGCCTCTGGAATTCTCCAACAGATCCTGTGGGGTCGCTTCGGTGCCGTGATAACTATAGTATTCTCTCCGGATGGCAAGCTGGTCGCCTCCGGCTCTTCTGATGGCATTGTCGAGCTCTGGGATACCGTCTCTGGAGACGTCCATCGAACTCTATGGGGCCAATCTGATTTCATGACGACTACGAAATTCCCCCCAACCGGCACGCTGGTCATCCCTGGCCCCGACGATACTGCCTCTGGGACTCTCCACCAAACTTTCCAGGGTCACTTACGTCCTGTGATGACTGTAGCATTCTCTCCGAATGGTAAGCTAGTTGCATCTGGTCCTTATGGCCATACCATCAAGCTTTGGGATACTGTTTCTGGATCTCTCCTCCAGACACTGGATATTGGTGGAATGGTTTCAAACACTAAATTTTCTATGCATGGCCCATACTTGGAAACAGACAGGGGAACTTTTGAAATCTCACCTGTTTATAATTGTGGTTTTATTACACCCCCTCGAATTCAATGTGAGGTATCTATAGAAGGCCAGTGGATAGCTTTGAAGCGAGGGAAAAGCTTGTGGCTGCCTCCTGAGTACCGGCCCATATGTTCGGCGGCCCAAGATGGTGCTTTTATTCTTGGACATGTATCTGGTAGTGTTTCTTTCATAAAATTTACAGAACATCCGTGATAGTGAATTGATTTAATGTCTTTGTCAGAGAGCTAAAGCAGGATAGAGAAATTATAATCGGCTCTTTATATACGGGAGATATTATAGTGCATATAAATAGTCCCAGAGCAACTATCAACGTCGCGACGATACACAACATGAGTTGTTAAAAAGCCTAAATAAACACAGGATTCAAATGACCAAAGTCCAGTGTCCGGTATTAGGTACCTAATGCACTGAACTTCAGGTGGCATGTAATAATTTGTAGTTTCTCCTTGTTTTCACCGGTGAGCCTGCATATTATCGATGAGGAAGGAATATGACCGGGCACTGCAGGCAGCAGATAAGACTCTATGGAACGAATCAGCTTAGAGAACTCTGCATAGCCGACGCCCACAGATTTTGAACAGAGATGGTCAAGGCTCGAGGATCATAGGAAGGTAGGTAGGTGGTGGCCAGGTCGATCGCTGCAGCTTTGGACAACTCAGAGAGCGTATGCATAATACTAATGTACAGGTAGGGGGGGCTTACCGACCAATGTCAGGGTCGAGACAGGGGCTCAGTAACGGAGCCCCGAATCATGGAATCGATAGAGATTATAGATATATATTGTGCGTATCATAACACCAATTGAAGGTAGGCCATGCGACTATGGAGGCCAGTATACAGAGAGCGCTCAGGCCCAGTTAGTCCATAGCTCTGACATATACCAAGACCTTGCACAAGGTTGGCTTTGTCGAGCCAAGGAGCGGAGGCCGCAGAGCAGAGAATGTCAGAAGGAGATCCAAAGGCAGGCTTTTGGGGAACACTAAAACCTCACGAGAGCCTTTCCTTTTTATACTTTCGGTATTATTCCACTGCCCACGTAATAGAGAAAGGGAAAAAAAGATGTAAGAAACAAACATAGATGATACTTCATCATCGGGATGAAAATCATTCATACATCACAAGTACACACATACACACACCACACACACACATACATACATACATACAAGACCTGCTGCTCGCTTCACTCACTTTTCGTTCCCAGCGTTCAGCCATATAACCATACATAACATCACAAACATAGAGTATCATAGAACACGAACAAGCAACAGAAGATAGCGTCAAGCAAGATGCCCCACCAGATAGAAAGAATACAAAAATCCCATGTCCACTTGGGTATCCAAGCACATGAACACAAAACCATGTCCCCACACTTCATTAAATAACTTGGGCTCATGAAAAGAGAATATCAGAAAGGTCGAAAGGAAGAAGGGAGAATAGTAGAAGGGAAAGAGGAAGCTTTTTCATAAGCCCATTTATCTACCTATTTTACCTGCCTCCCGACCTAGGTCTACTAGGGAGGGGAGGTAAATTTGGCATGTAGATGGGTTAGGATGGAAAGTCTGCGGAGAAGTGTCGACCCTTTTCCTTTGTGGTTCTCATCACATCTCCCGCGCGCTTTTTTCCCCCCTGCTCTTTTGCGCGGGTTACCCTTCCGACCGGCTTGGCGGCATTTGCTGCTAGTGTTTCCTCCCCGGAAATGGTCCAGCTTGCTCCAAGGTTGGGTTGTCCTCATGCTAGAAAATGGGGAAAGAAAGGGAAATGGCAAGAAGAAAGAAGAGTGAGTGACTCTTTTCCCTTCCATGATTTGGGCCAGAATTTGGTGGTACCGCGATTTCTCATTCACTCTTGACCTTTACCGGGTGAGATGAGAAACGAAGGATCCATGGAAATTGACAAAAGAAGAAATACAGAGAAAAAAAGGCGAGGCACAAGCAGCAGACTCAGAAGAAATGGAGATGCCGCAAGCTTGAACGGAAAGAGACGACGGTCCGGTGAAACACTAAGCTACTCACGGATTGAGTAAACGGTCCTTTTGCACAGTTTTGTAGGATCATGTCCGTGGCAGAGTCATCTTCTCGCAGGGGCTGTTTCCCGTGTCATGATTACTCTGTCCCCATGGCTGGGATCATGGGTCAGGGTCATGTCTCAAAAGAACCCCTAGTAAAGGTACTCCATTCGGGTCGAAATCCATGAATCAGAGAACCGTAGAGGAAAAGAGGGGGAAAGAAGTGATTTTATCTCCAGGATCCGTTCAGGCAGAGAGGCTCCCGGTCATTTGCGTTGCAGCTTGGCTAGCTTCAATATGGCGGTAGTTCAGCCCCAGCGTGATTAACTCCTGAAGGCTAGCATTAACTTTTTCATGCATTGCTGAGTCCTGGGGTGTGGTCTTGCTCAGCTCCTCTAGAAGCCGGGACCGACAGTTGTAGTAGCTCCTTTCGGCATTCTGGAGTCTCTGGCCGTGATGGGCAGAGGCCTGGGCGGCTTTCAGATGACTAGATTGTGATGATGCGGAGCGGGTCCGCTTCATCGTTTGGGCACCAATGGTCCCGGTCACTCTTCTTTTACGTCCAGAGTCCTTTTTCTTTGAGCTTTGGGTAGAGGTGGGGGAGGTCTCTGGTGAGCTGGGCTGCTCAGAAGTGGTGTATTCATGGACCCGTTTCATATGGTCGAAAAGGTTCCACCGACGAGGGAATCCATAGCCTGGAATTGATCTGTCGCATCCTTCAAAGAGGCATAGGTGGGGGTTATCTCCGTGGCCGTGGAATCCATGGGCTTCTCGTTCATGACGGAAAAGACATGCATTGGAAGAAAACTGCAATTGGGCATCCATACAGGCAGGAACTTTGCAACGATATGGTTTCAGATGGGAATCCAGATATTTGCTGGTTATGAGGAGAATTAGTATCAAATTCCGTCAATGGCGACGTACATTGGGTTCCTTACTGGTAAGCGCATTTTTGAGTTGTAGGGGGGTGGTTGCATGGTTTCTCTCCTGAAGCAAAAGGGCAATAGTACTTTCCATCACTGCGAGTGGACAGAGTGTAATAAGGGTGGTCACGGGGAGCCCTAACTTCCGGCCCATCCTTCGACCGTTGACGGAGAGGATCCTTTACAGGTAGAGAGTTGTAGAACTCCGGATCTGATTTCCTTGAAGACCGGGGGGTTACCGTGGAGAGAAGAGGTCGCTGTGCATGCTTGGGGAGTCGAATTGTCCTGCTCATGGGTTCATCCCGGTCAGCTTTAATTGTCAGGGAAAAAAGAGGGTAATCTGCGAACCTGTTGGGATCCTGGTCGCTCAATGGCGGAGTCATTGGGAGGAAAGGGTCAGCAAGACTAATGTTCTGGCCACTAATCGTGGGATTGGCATTATCTCCTAGGTTTTCCTCATGGCCATGGAAGGAGGGATATCCGGCAGAAGGTAAGGAGGCATTGCTTGCTTCAGTGAGGGGGGGTGAGACAGGTGCAGGAAACATGGTGGGGGGAAGTCCATGGTAATTGCCCGTATCCAGGCTCAGAGAGCCCCAAGATCCATTGGCAGCAATCATCTGGGAATCATCATTATGAGAACCATATCCGACTGACATATCGTCGTCAGTGCAGCACTGCTGGTTCACATCCGAGAGGCAAGCATCATTGTCAAAACGAGAAAGATCCACAAAGCTCTGGAATTCATGTTGTGACGATAGATCCATTTCATTTTGGTCCCCAGAACCTTGAACAGCTTGTAGGTCGGACAAAGACTGGAACATAACAGGGTCAGTGACATTGCTGTGTCCTGCAGTTGTCGGAATATACTGTTGTGGATATGAATAAGACAGGATCTGGACCTCTGAAGGCTCCGGCTTGGTCAGAGAGAGGGGACTTGATGTCAGAGATTCTGATTTGGTCAAAGTCCACTGGTCCAATTCATGGGGTCCTCGGGCACCATGTTGTAGGCTTGAAGATAACGAAAAACTCTCCTGGCTTGAAAGATCATCCTGGACTGGTCTGGAAGAAGGAAAGCTTGAAATATCCTGGAGAGTAGCAGTGTGTCTAGGCCTGGAACCTTGATGCACGGTCTGTACTGAAGATTGGGGCATTGTGATTACACTCCCAGAGTCTGTCTTGATCCCTGTCATTTTCATCCGGATATTTAGGTAACCAAGTCGAAATCTTGAGCACTATCACAACACAAGTTAGTAATCCATTTCTTCTGAGAAAATACGATAATGCGAAATATTGAAATCAAAAAAAAGTGGCCTGTGGAAGTGTCAGTAGAGTCAAAAAAACAGAAGTTCTTGGTAGTGACAAACCACTGATAGTCCCAGTTTAGCATTGATACACGGAAACGATGACCCAGGAAGTGTGACGCCAGTAAGACCTCGATTATGCGAACTCCTTATGACACATATCATATCTATCGGATCAGGGACAGGCTGGGCTACAACTAGTATCACCTGGGTATCGTAGTGGTTTTGCAAACTCATTGGGCAAGGAATAGTTGCAAGGTTGGAGAGCCTGGTATATCCAAGAACAGCCACAAGTTTAGTGCCACATGATCGGAGCTAGGGCAGAGCCACTTCAGCATTATGAAGTATCGTCAATTTGAGTTGAAAGTATCCTAGGTCCAGCCAGACTGCTACAATTGCTGACGACCAGTTTGGAACCGATATTCAAGAACAGTGTGGGGCCTCAAGGGAGCAAATGGCACAAGAAAATTCTTCACGCAGCGCCAGGAAAGTCATTATCCTTGGGCTGCAGTACTCCAGGATTAAGTTGACATCTTCCACGGAAATCCAGGCAAAAGGCGATGAGGTTTGAGTTGAATACCACCCAGTAGTATCAAGCTACTCAAGTTTGCAACATTATGCACTCGAGTATCTTGAATCTTCATGCATTCACGACGGCTGTCGTGACTACCGGCAATAGGGATTGATCCACGGCTAGTCAACAGTCGTCACATTGTCCGAGGCGAACTGAAATCCATGGCAAAGCCTATGTGGTCCGATTTGAATCCAGGATGCGACCGCGCAAAGGAGCCCTGGGTACAAGACGTGCGGGTACAGGTCCAGACAACAGAAACATATGAGAGGGGCTAAAAGAAAAGAAAAAGGGGGCTTTAGACTACCTGTTGATGTTTGCTGTTTTGAAATGAGAGCCTTCAGGCACGGCAACGGAAAAAAAAGGAAAGAGAAAATAGAAAACCGTCCTAGTCCTGGAGAATGGGTTGAGATTGTCCAACTGGGTAGTTTGGATCGAAGCCAGATCCGTTGGATAAGAGACCCAAGGGTTGCAATTTTTGAGAGATGTGTGGAAGGAGGAAGAAAAAAGTAGCTGGTATATGGATGTACGAGGGGCTAACTGATCAACAGTATATGTATACAGTACAACGCTCCCGGTTTGAATGTGTCAGTAGTTTTGTTTTTAAGCATGAAGGAAATAAAAAACTGAACGAAAGAAGGGGGGGGATGGTGGGTTTTAATCTGTGAGGAAGTTTACCAGAAGTGAGAAATCGGGTTGCGGGAATAACCTCAGAATGGTATGAATCGGATGCAGCTGGATGCATCACGGATCAGTATTGGGATGCATGCCAAGCTCGCCGGCCGGGTCTTCCCATATCAAAGCGGTGCATTCCTCACCAACCATCAAGAGCTTCTGTGATTTCAGCGCATGCCAACACAAATATCCCACTGCTTCTCACCAATCAATAAGGTGCTTGACGTGGCACTTGGCGCATCACGACTTCTAATGAAGGTTGCAGTCGCCTCAAAATCCCAAGGGCACAGCTCCACTTCTCGGACCTCCCCTCCAATAATAATAATGACCGGTCGTAGGGAAATCTGTTGGCAGTCTGTCCATCAAGTAATAATAATGCTGCTCAGGCTGCCTCACTATCAATCACGCAAAGAGCCAAGTGAATAAAGATATCACAGTGCTCGGCGCCACAGCGGGGTTGAGAGCTGCATCCCCCTCACAATTGCATGAATAACTGTTGAGGCGGTGATATGAGCACTATCCCCTCAGTAAGCACGAGCAGCCAACAAATGGTAATTCCAAATGAAAGCACTCGGTTGTGATTTGACTGAGCTACCTCGCATCACTGCATGAGAATGAGCACGAGCAGGTCTTACAATTAAAACTGAAACATTCTATTTGCTGAAGACGGTGTGGTAGGCCAGCAGTAAGCAATGGGATAATTTTAGAGACACGATCGCGGACTTTACGGGCCATTGAGAGAATGATTATGGTACTTAGATTATTTAGATTATTCAAATATCAACCCATATTTATTATTACTACGATAATTATCAATATCATTATTGTGGTTTGATTTCGTGTGACGGACAGAACGAAAAAGGATCTCGCCGAGGTGGCTACTCGGCGCAGGAAAACCCGCTTGCCAAAAATGGGAACTTGGGTAGCAATGCAGAAACTGATGCGGGCTCTTAATATATCATTGGCGCCCCTACTCCATATCTTACTGTGATAGGGTCAAGCTGGCAAGCCCCTCTTGGGAGCAGAGGCAGTCGTTGACCAATAATAATGGGACCTGATCATGTGCTTATTATTCAGTTAGCTGACACTGACATCCTTATCCATGAGCTTCAATTGAAAGGTAGGAAATATTTGAGATCAGATTTGACAGTGAAAGATGGTTGAGAATCTTGTCATCCAGCGATCCGAAGACCATCAGGTGAACTATGCTTATGGATTTGGTGATCATCTTTTCTTAAGTATGTATGGATAGCTTCCTGGGGAAGAACAATTTGAACTCACCTCATAGCAGATTATCATTCGGTGTCATTCTTACTTAGAAGGAGGGCTAAGGCTGTCGAACCGATTTTCATGGCTTGATAGCTCTTCCTCTAGTTAAATGGCCATGAGAATAATGGTTTTCAAGTCGACCACATCCCACACATCTCTCCAATCACTGCCGGTAGACGAGAGGTGTATGTATGTTTGTGTGAAGAAATTTGCTTTGTGCATATGGGGAGTCGGACAAGGCTAACAAAAATACCTCGCCTGCGGACCAGCTAACCTTGATCTGCTTAGTGTGAAATTTGCCTAATCACTTCAAGGCGGTTTTTCTTATCCATGAGGGCTAAACATATAATAAGATGATGAGATATGATAGGTGAGTGTGCGTAAGTTCCGGCATCATCTTATCAAGAATAAACAATAGATTCCTTTCTATGTACTAGTAGTGAGTATAAAATATTACAAAATATAACGAAAGCCTTTGTTGAGATTTAAGTTTATTAGTCAAGAGTCTGATGGTCACGTGGTTTACACACTAGCCCCAATATGATATTTCATCTGTATTTTGCCAGAGTTTTTTACCGTAGCTTTTTGCTCCAAAACTTTCAGGGGTTCCGCCACATCATTGCGTCGTCCGCCAACCGGGTTCACAACAACATAACGTCAATAATTAAGATATCAAAGGCGAGAGAATGAAGATAAATACCTGTTCTACTTGTTTTTTAAAGAATACCGAAGCATTACACGGTAGATAGGGTTTTACCGTGCCGTAATTCTGGGGATTTTGGGACTAGTCTTATCCAAATCAGAACTAGTGACATCACGTGCCCCTCGCCAAGGTACATATGAAACGAAGAAACTTAGATATTGATGGCTTGATGGCTCGAGTCCGGGTGTACAGTACACAGTTAACAATACAATCTGTATATAAGGCGTAATTTAACGTGAATTATATGTCATTACGGTAATTTTGGGGGCTCCGTTGATTTTGCATGTCACTTATCATATTTATTATAACTTGGATGCTTATGCAAGAAGCTTCTTGTCGATTGGTCCACTTAGGTTACGACTTAAGTTACATCACAGCAGAAATGTGACATGAAATTAGTGAGCGTAACATGAGGTAGTAACTACTATATAGTATAGAAATCACGTCGTGGATCTAGAACAACACCCTGTCCATTATTAATGTATAAGCTACTCGTAGTGACTTTACACATGTACACTTATAGCCCCAAACTCTACTATGATACGATACTAGTTATTGCCCCGCTTCGGCTTCACATTTTGCTACATAATAGATCTAATTAATGAGGCTTACAGTTCAGCGTTGATTTGATGTGATAAAGATTAAATTTTCGGCGGAAAAACTTCTACCCACAGCCGGGTCTCGAACCATGTAACAAGGCGTCAGCCTATTCTTGGACAAACTACCTTGCAGATGTCATTATAGCATGTACTAGGTCACTGCTCAGGTCCCATTATTTGGCCGTGTAATGAGAGCAATCATAAATCCGTAAAAAATACTCTACATAATTAAATATATAGAATACTACATCACAGCTGTATACTAATCTGGAGTATAAAGGACCATCTAAGAAGCCAAACGCGGTGTTCAGAGCTGAGTACTCCTTAAATGCTCCGACCGATGCAAACGAAGTCACCTGGTTAACTATCAAGGCTGCCAAACTGCATTTGAAATAGCAGGAAGACCAGGGCAGGTTAAAGAATTGGAAAAATGCTTTCTTAATTAAATCGTTAACTTTATGAAATCTTTTTGAAAAAAGGGGTAGCCATGCCAGCTCATTCGAGCGGAACAACCTTCACACTATCAATAAGCCTTCAATGACGATCTTAACATCATTATCCACTAATTTTCCTTCTACAAAAACTGCTTTTCAAACGCAACACTAAGCATTAAGGCTACTTACTGTATGCCATGGCATGATTCAACTGTGATCTTGGGCCTTTGACGTAACAGGCTAGAGATGATGGTACTAACGTTAGGTAGTTACGAAGTAAACAGGGCGTTAGCAACAACATCAAGATATGCCTTGGCACGAATCTATTAGCCAAAACCATTTCTTGTTTTGGAATGCCAAGACCCGACCCGTGATTAATTTACTGCCTTAGGCTTCGATAATTTAACTAAAAATACTAGTTCGGTTATGGCGTGGAAATTGAGAGAATACATATACATATACATTTAGATTGGATGAAGTTGTTTAGTCATGCCCGGGGTTATCCTTCCAGACTGGTTCTAGTTGCATATAGTTCGGATAAACATACTCCAACCCTGAGTCCTGTATATCGACCCTTATAGAAGGACCAGCGATCAGTTCTGTACCCCCTGTACCTTATGGAATATATGTTATACCATCCACTACCTTAGTCATGCTGTCCCGAACCCTTATTTCCTTACATTTAGAGACAGAATGTGAAATAGAGCCGTAGGGAATTAAAGATCGGTTTGATAGGCGGGTTTTATAATATTTAGTTAGAGTTAACTACCCTTTTTCTAATGCATAGATCTCCATAATATAACAAAATCCTCCTAAAGTTGAAGCTGAAATCGGATTTGAAATAGAGCGGTTTTGTGAGGAGGGAATCGAAGGTCGATCTGTTAAAAGTAATGTTATTGGTCAAGGTCTTGGAGTCAGATCAATTATTAGTTAATGACATTTAACTATATACTTAATGGTCTATTTAGATGGGAGAATTTGGGCCACATAGTCAACAGGAAATTGGTAACGGAGAAAATTGGAAATAAATATGGAATGCTATCGAGTATGTACCAGTATGAGAGCTATATATGTCGTCGCTTCGTAAAGTTTGTTGTTTTGAAATAACATGATCCAGAGTAAAAGAGACGTTTGACAATCACGGAGAAGAAAATTGTATGCAACCGGAATTTGGATCAGGGTTGAGAGGAGATCTATAATGATCTAATATAAGATAAATTGGTTTAGGGATACTTATATCTTAAGTTATTTATTGTCGATAGAAATTCGAGTTATTTGTGCAATTGCATTGCAATCCACTAGTAATATTTATTCTTTTTTAGCAGTGAGTGGCATCATCTTATCAATAAAAGGAATAAAACTTGCTGTGAATAATTGCTTGGTGCCTGTACTAATATATTATATGGGCGTTATGTTCAAATCTCTTCTGCTTCATTTACGCTTATCATTTATAAAAACCGTTAGGTATGCATAGATAAAATGTCACGTGGTAAATAGAGCAATAAAAATATATATTAGCTCGAAACGACATAATTTCAAATTCCGAAATATATCATTGTGATAATAGAAACCATAGCTATTTTCTGTGGATTAGTTTTTCACCAATGGTTTTTGAACACCTTAGAGTACAGGTCATATTAGAAAGGAAAGGACTTTCAAGACTTTTACGAAGTGGTGCTCAGGTGTACTGTATAAATATAGGAATAAAGTTTTCTTAGTGTTGGTCACAACAGTTTTACAGGATTCGTATCGTTCCATCTGAATTTTTTATACTTTATTAGTTATATAAGTAGCAAATTACATTGTTAATGCATAGTATAAAAATGAACTATTTGCTTTTACACATTGGGAATGTTAATAAGTTTGAAAGCAGCAAAAGTGCAAAACAAGGTGCGAATGTAACAACTTCCTGTTCATTTTAATAAAATACCTTTTATTAATTGAATCCGTTTAGTTCTTGAGGAGGATTATATTTGGTGATTTATCTATTAAGTGATGATATATCTTCTTATTTACTACCTGTGGTTAAATTGCAATAATTTTTTCGGTCACAAAGTTTGTGGTATATAGACTAATAAGCAAAGCCTTACGGTTTCTAGCCAATACGACAACAGGGTGTCCTCGGGGAAATCAAGAACGGGTAGGGAGAAACGACGAGTGGAGAGGCCCTGGAGGCGGAAGGAGAGGAAGTATAGACAGGGAAGGTAGCCTGCAGGGGCAGAGGACGTTCACACCAAGACGCAATATACCAAGGAGGGCATTTATGGCCCAAAAGCCCTGCGCAGTCAGGCGGACTACTCGGCGAGGAAAAGGCAAGTTGAAAGGTTACAGAAAATTGAAACTGAGCTAGTGAGACAAACCTATAAAACTGGATACAGACAATAAACTTATTAATACATGGCATTTTAAAGCTAGTTTAGATCCACGGAATCAATAGTTATCTATAAAGAGGTTCGGAGTGACAGTAATCTGCTTTCACTCTACATAAGATTACGATCTCCAAGTGGACTCTTCCAAAAATCCAATCTTCTAACATCAATTTCCATCTCGTGAAATGCTATAAGAAATGTCTAGGCTCCGAACTTTGGAAGAACAAATTTTGAGAACCTGGAATTTATGTACAATATAAAAAATTCATCTATACCATATCTCTTGGTTATAGAATACAACCGTACCTTAGTTATAAACTAACTACACTGAATAAATTTAATTGTATTATTAATAAACTTGCCACTATAATAATATCATCAACACATCCGTCACAGGACCAAAAGGGGTTAGGCCATGGTAGGCCTATTTTACGAGTCCAGGTCTAGCCACTTCTGGTCTTAGCCTGTCTTCCTTGGTACGTATCAGTCTCGTTACATTTTTTGTCGCCGGCCGTACAGCTGGAAGGTGGCGCAGCAGAAAAAGCCTTGACTTTTTCATTAAGCACCACAAGCTCGGACCAAACAATTCTTCAAGGTGCTTGTTACAAACCCTTTCCTTGAATGACTCGGCTCACCGAATAGCGTCATAGCAGGAGAACTTCATTCTCATCCTTTTTTTTTTGCGTTTTTCCATCGGAGTGGTCCACAGCTGGTATCATGATTCATAAATCTGGGCTTTAGCGAGGTCATCAAATGATCGAGTGACTGAATATCGCTAGCTTCTGACCGAAAGATTTGCTAGCAAACTACTCCATAGGCTCATCATCTAGTGTGCGACCCATGCTTCCGATTCCGTTCTAGCTCAAGCTGGGAGACTTTTTTGGAAGACAGTGTCTTGGTCGTAATAGTGGCAGCTGAGCCCGAGGTCGCCTAATTAGTATAGTAGGTATTATCATATGATAATACCGTGTGATACTGCTACTATTATACCGGTTACAGAATTACTTTGGGTAATTTCGATGCCCCTGCATCAAGAGGCTGACGAGACAGGGATCTAGGAGTCGTTTGGAGAAAGCTTTTTTTAATGTAGTTGATGCTGTGTCCCGTGCCTATACTCATAATGATCCTACCGCGTTCTCTCGCTCTGGGAGCATCCTATCTAGCCATTCGAAATACCTACAATTTTTTAGTTCCGACGGAATGTCAAGTCTAGACGCTATTATTGAGGCATAAGGAGATATACCCCCATATCCTGGCGTCACAGACGTGTCTTTCTCAATAATGCGACGTTCCGCGAGGCAAACTTCAACTCGTAATAATATTGATGCCTATTATAGGAAGCAAATTCCGCGTAGCATACGTCAGCCTCGGCTATACGTAGCAATATACTATAGAATACATGTAGTAAATAATTCAGCTAGCCCACGTTATCATTTCCACGCTGAGCTGAACTGCGGTGTTAACTTCGATTGTTGTATGTATGCACAGCAAACCCTGCCTATAACGAACTCCACTATAACGAACCCGCGTTATAACGAACGGAACACCATGTCAAATTCAAGCCCTAATAACGAATCGGGAGAGAGGGCTAACCACTCGCTGTAGGCAGGGTTTACTTAGAATACAGTTTATAAGGCCCATATAATTACGATATTTCATTAGCTCTGCAACCACTAGGAGTCCATGACTAGGCAACCAGACAGACTAAGAGGTAGTTATCCGGTTGCACGGTTCGAGACTCTAAGCTAGACCAACGCAAGGATACATATGCATACGCCCCGTGAGTGTTTACAACCGTGATATGTGGGCGACCTGCATCCCAACCAGAAACGGTTTGCAAAGTTACCCCTGGAATCTAGTCCGACGGTAAGGCTTCTAGGTTCGAGGACTGAGAGTTGAGCCGCAAACGGAACGGTCGATAAATTTGAAGGAAATGTTGACAGTTCCTCTCTGAGACCCTATCTATGTACGGCGTAGTATCCTTTCCACCGCATTCCATAGTTGTTTCTATATCACTAATTCAGCATTCAGCATTTCGCAGTCCTTTAACAGTATCGGCGCACGCGTATCGATAAAGCTGCAAGACATTTCGCAGAAGGATGCCATAAACAAGCTCCGCACAGCTGCCTTAATGAAATGCTCTTAAGCCTATGTGGAACGATACCGACAAAAGAACCAATCTCTCAAACTAACCATCTTATATGATACACCCACTATCCAATTTGATTCATTCGAGGTATGAGGCGCCAGAAGTCGCAAAAAAACGGTGGGCCAACCCTGAGGTATGGAGTATGTTAAATTGCGGATTTGCTTTCCGGTTGGGTTTGCTGCTATAACGCGATTCGCCCCAATCCGTAAAGCATAATAGCATGTGAATAACCATAAGGTACGTCACCGTCCGAAGTTTATAGGAGTGAATAGGCATCACAATCTTTTGGATCGAACGTGGCTGCCGATCGAAGGGGGAAGATTTCTACGCCCAACTGGGCCAACCTTGAACCTGATGGGCTGGATATACTGGATTGGAGTGGAGGCGAATGGTGCTTAGATGTAGACTGTAGACTGAGCTAGGCCTATCACGTTCTTCTTCCTTTATGAATCAGATTTATATTAATAGACCACATAGACAGACAGATAGATGGGCCGGATGGCCAAAAGGCTGAACGGGGTAACAGGCTAATTATTATATTCTTCCTTTAGGACCTGATTTTCAGGAGGGACAGCTCCAAGAGAGGATCAAAGCGTAAGGCCACTCGCGGTATTCTATCCAGTATCTCACTAAGTCGAATCGGAGTGGAATTGGATAGAGTACCGTTAGGGCAGTGTAAAACAATTAGTATATCTAGCTGTGACAACCATAGGCTCACGTCCTAGGCATTGCGGCAATTATTCCGAAAGGTGTGATGCTTTGCTCCTTGCTGGAAGCGAATGGAGGGTCTGAGGCTGAAGAATAAAAACACGCTGTCGGTTCGTAAACGCCCTGAAAATGCATGGTTTGATGTCGGTATTTGTCAACCATACCGTAGAAATCGGTCGATTATACTATAGGCACGGTAACAATATCGCTGTTGAGCCGTGGACTATTCCGAACAGGATTGAGAATCTATGATAGGAAAGGGATATCCATACCATATGCTGGGTCTTCCAACGGATTCCAAAAGGCTTTAAATTGACACTTCTTCAGCCTTATTATTCTTCCAATGAACTCTCATCACATACGTAGGTAGGCAGTAGTTACGGTTACATATATGCACCCATACCAACTGCCAATTAACAACCGAAAAAAACCCTACAACGGTGTAGATCATCAGGAAAGCCGAGAAGGCTGAAGGCTGTCATTGAGATTCTACTGTTGATGAATCGCTTTTGCCCCTCAGTGATCTTTTAGCTCTGGGAACTTTTAATATTGGGCACTAGTGTCAGGCAGAGGAGGCTGCCTGATTCAATGAACTCGGATATGTTACTTCATTCAATGTGTAATGGATTGAGGATTGACCCTCCGGGCCTTACACAAAACCTCACGGGAAGATTCATATGCATGATAGCAAGGTAACCTAAGTTGGTATAAGCTACATAGTAGTAGAGCCCATGACTTAGGACTATGGGACCTTGCTATCCGTGCCGATTTCCAATATTAATGTGATGTGGATTCTTTGGTTTCGAGTTTCAACACCTGTGGCGATAGTTGAAGTGTATGCGCAACCAATGTAAAAATATAACATAATTCTTTACTGTGCGCTTAGTCATCTGCTCCCTCGCTAGTAGTCAGTGTACATACACTGACATTCATGATGAGGCATAATGGTATATGCATTGTGGATCGCGATAGTCAGTCACTATCCCATTCGTTCTTCGACAGTTTTAGTACGTCTTTCCACTTTTGGTAACATAATACCCATACAAAGGGCACCCAATAGTAGTCGGCAGCTAAGAGGGTGACAAATAAGTTAGGTGAGACTTAAGCTGTTTCACTTTGAGACTCCAGGGCTTTGAGCCAGGCAGAATAGTACATAGTACCTAATGATCTAGGTATGTGCTGTTTCTTCATCAAACTCGGTGTTTCATATCCTCTTCGAACCCACAGCGGAGTTCACTAAGAGCCACTTTATATGGTGCTCGAAAAGGCCTTCTACCATATACGTATTAGAATATACTTATGGTAGTGGGGTCGTCTCCGATGCTCCATTTGGTAGTTGCCAAAGCCTCATCTCTTGTACGAACATCTCGATAGCCTGGATGGTGACTTCATAAATGGTCTGACAATAGATTGCATATAGTTTTTTTCCAAATTGACAACTGTACTAGTAACTTACGCGGGGTCTTTTGAATGGACGCGGCCCAGGCAGAGAACTAATAGGGGACATCCAAAACAAAAAATTTTTTTGTCGTGTGGAGATATGAATGCTTCAGGAGAGGCTATTATTCCTAGGAGCCTACGTTACCATGCCGTCCTACTTCACACTTAATCAAAGGGATGATTGGCGCGATATGAAAATTCAAAAGGTATATCTCGCTTCGCGAGAAACAAGAGTCATAGACAGATACATCGTATTGTTCCCCTGTGTATATACATGTATACTAGCTACTAACCTTAGAGATCGCCTTTTTGCCATCTTTCTTTTTGGGTGCCTCAAACGATTTGTGGGCTTCACGTCCGATCTCAGCTTCAGCGCGGCTTGAATCGCGGCCTTACCGAGCTTTTTAAGCTTAAACTTAATGGGAGATTCTAGTAGACCATCTGAACGCTCCGTACGAGAGATTTGGAGGTCAGCGCACAATTCCTTGACCTCCTCCACCATTTTCGGCGCCTTGGGACACCGTATCTCCTGCCCAATGCCAGATCCAGCATCAGAACTCGCCGAAACGGTTACCTTTTCCCCTCCGGCTTTCTCCCACGTAGGAAGCAGCTTTAAAATTGCTGTTGGGTTATATGGAGCGAGCCCTGTGCCCCTCCAAGCCGCAAGGATATTTCCCTCCGTGAATGCTATTTTCCTCGCTTCACTATTAATGCCTTAGAAAACTCCTTATTCACACCTGTATGTCCCGCGCGATAGTGGTTATCCACCTGGCGCCCGTAGGCAACTCGAAGAGGCCGAAAAAGGCCTACATGGCAGGGCTGTAAAAGATGGGCTGAATGGGGAGGGAGGGAAAGTAGAACAATTCGCTGTTCCAGGGCAAATTTAATGAACCGCCACGTTACATGTGAGCCATGGTTGTCCATAATAACTAGCCTGCACTCGCTATCCTTCGCTTTGGACGCAGTTGCCCTGTCAAGAGCCTGGATAAATTCACCCAAGGACATTATCCATCCAGCTATTATCGGAAAAGGCACATATCCACCCTTTCCGGTCACCCTCATCATCTATCGCATACCAGTTTGACTGATGTTGTTTTCCTTTCCAGATCACGAGCGGAGGGAGGGCGGATCCATCCGCGCGGAAGCGCTTGATGATTGAAACCGACTCTCAGGAGTCGGGCTGCTGCACGGATTTGTGTAGCGCAAGTGTTCGATAATCTTTTGAGGGTGAGTATTACCCATGAATAAGCTGATAAGCCTAAAAGAATGCCTTTCTCATCGAAATTATACATATTTCTATGTATAATTTATACCGCTTGAAGACGGTTCTGTAGTATGTGAGCTCGTCGGTGATGATGTCGGGGTCATTATTAAAAGATCGCTGGGAGTCGAAAGTGCGGCTAAGATTGAGTGGAGGTCGTTCCGTGCGATGAACCTGGTTACCCAATTCTTTCCCACCTCTTTTTGGCCGGGAGGAAAATTGGCCATGGGGTCGACGATTTGAGGGAGCATGTTCGTCCTCACTAGGAAGCCCCATCCCTCCAATTCTTTGATCCATTCCTTTATTTACTCTTCCTGATATTGATTCAATAGCGTTCTCCCCAGGGATTCCTTTCCAGACGACCAGCAGCACGATGTTTGACAGTTGACCGGGGCACACCATTGGCAGCAGCAGCATTTAACGACCGCTCAATGCAATTTAGCTTGTCGGATACCCGTTTGAACGTTGGGTTCGTGTTTAGAGGGCTTCATTGTATGGATTTGGTTATAAGAGATGGGGAAAAATTGTTGGTGTTATAAAAATTTGCGAAGAGAAGATCCCCCCCCCTTCTACACCGTTAGATGGCTCGTTATCCTAGAGAATAAAGGCTTTTCGGTTCCGGCTCCAAGTCAAACTTGGAAGCCCAATTTCCAACTCTTTTGGGGCCTTTGCAGCACTTTAAGTTGGATATAGTGGCGGTGTTCGGTTGATTTGGCGTTTTTCTCTAACTTCGACTCGTACTTTGAAGCAGAAGGTTTGAAATTAGACTTTTATTCACTGTTTAGCACTAAAATCAGTGGGTCCCTGCCGTTATATCTGACGATAACATTGAAGAGTACGAGGTTGAAGCTATCTTGGACGTAGCGTTCGTGGTATACAACATTAGTAGGGTAAGGTTCAGTGGAGCCAGCGAGCCATTGTTTCTTTCAAAGAAATTGCAAGAGTCCATTCTTCTCCCCGGAGGCCGGCGGCCAAGCTTAAGGCGGTGGGATCGATGACCCGGGTTGCATATCATGCTACAGCAGCGCAGCCGCCACAGGGCCATAGGCAACGGCACATATTTAACCAAAGATGCCGACGAGGTTTGATTGATCTCATTCCGGTTGGCCGGAGCGGTCGGGGCCGGCTGTTATTGTGGCCCGTGGGGTGGTCGATCGATAACCGGGTTTTGGAGGACGGATCATGGGGATGGAGAAGAGCAAGTGCAGAAACGGATGATGCATGCAGGAAAGAACAGAATAAAAGACGAAAGAGGGGATGGTATATCCACCATATCTATGATAATGTATCTCTGCTAAATCGAGATTATTATAATTACCTCACTTGTTGTTGGCTATATGTGCTTGGGGCTCTGGTCGAATAATCCTCTTTGACGACCCGGTTTCTGAATCGATCGTGCAGTACCTGAAAGATCATCCTATCATACCGAATGAGAAACCCCGTGTTCTGAAATAAAAAGCTTTCGGGTGAAGTCCGACATCAACTTCTGCAAAGGGACTGTGATAAGGGAAAGAAGACTGTCGAAACAACATCCTCTCATACCGTGATGCAAGCGCTGAGGATATGGGTTATCATCGTCCGTTTCAACCGATTACCCGATTAAGAGGGAGGAAACAACAAGGTTGAATCTTACAGTATGTTCATTCTTGCAAGGGTCTATATGAATGTTTGGGCGGTGGATTTGCATCTATTGCAGACCCGGTTAACTTTCTTTCCGTTCATTGATATCTAGAATGCAGGAAATGCTTGCTCTTGCCGTTGACCTCTACTCGGGAATCGTTTTCTGTTGCGGAAACATGGAATGAAATACTCCATATTGCCTGGCAGGGGTAAAGCATGCTGTAAAGAGATAAATCCCTTGACTCGCAGCGATATTAGGTATACGACTCCTTCCTATCATTACCCTATCGCGCCTTTGCTGCCGCAGCGTTGCTCTAGTTATGTAACACCTCCAGAGTGTGACGAATCGCCTCAGTCGTTGTTGTCCTGGCCCAGCCACTGTTCTTTCAAGGTCGTCTCCAGGATACTGGAACCTGGTCCCTCAGCTCAAAGTTCACACACTGCAGGCCATGCAACTCGATCACCCATATTCCAGCAGAGACCGACCTTTCCCGCTCGCTGACTCGCCGATCTCTAGATCCAAGCTACAATCATCTTTCTGTTATTGACGGAGCTGAGAGTTCACGGGCGCTGGGGAGGCACATCCCCAGCCAGGGGTTGGCCTTGAGCTTGGTGACGATGTGGCTGTCCTAGGCATCCTCACTCTCCTATCACAAGAACTCTGTAAGATGCCAGTGTCAGCGAATGGAGGGGTGAATTTAATCCAAGGGGTTGCTTCTCGGCGTGGCGTTAACTTAGTCAAATTAGCAGACTGCTTCCCAGAGATTTGGAGGTGAAAAGGCCCATAAATTTAACATACCTATCATCGCTTCTTAATACCACTATGTATCAATTTGGTGTCCTAAACGACGACCCCATTGTCCATGTTCGTGTTTTAAGGTATAAGAATGGTATGTATAGATGTTCTGTACATATCAATAGATGTATGTTTGTATCCCTTACGGAAATATAATACCATATAAGATGTTCATTATGTCTTTCCTATCTTTCGCTTCCGCGCCCTGGTATTTAGCCTGTGAGTAGACTCTGTTCCCGCCACTAAAATGCTTTTGTAGTAGCTTCCACGACTTACTCCTGAGCCTTATTAACGACCCTGTGAACCTAGTGCGAGAAGCCATGCAACGATATACCAACACCAAACAGAGACCATACTAATCAGTACGAGACTTCGCAGCTTACTTAAAGGAATGGGAACAACTGTTAGAGCCCTATACGGAAAGCCAACGTAAGGAACACCCCCGGGCTAAAGTCCTCGAAGCCGTGTGCGTGGAGTCCCTCAAATACTCAAAGGAACCTGAGACCTACGATGCATATGTAACTCACCTTCAGACGGTCGAAGACGGCATCCTGGGGAGGAAAACGGCTATAAAGCAAGGCGATAAAGGGAAAGCTGCTGACAGACAGTCGTCGAAATCGGAATCCCTGAACCGAAAACCTTCCAGATCACCAAGCAACAGATGCTTTTACTATGACAAGTTGGGATACAAGGTGTGCTATAAGAGAGCAAAAGACGAAAAATAGAAGTCCGGAAGAAGGATGTAGAGGACTCAAAAAACTGAAACTCCCGATGCTGTGCGCCGCTGCCGCACTGGTACTAGAATGGAACCGTTTAAGCAACGCTGCGATATCATTTTTCATCGAGATGCAGACCCCTAAGGGGATGGCGACGGCCCGGGCATTACTCGATTCTAGAGCAGAATGCAACTTTATCAACCAAAGCTAGGTGAGGAAGCACTTACCCAACCAAGGCTCCAATGTCGTTAAGACGAGTACACACTTTAGACAGTCATGAGGTTACTTCCTACGGAAAACATCAAGTGCTAACTCGTGCTACCGACCGGAGAGGTCTCACTAGGGAATACGTGCATACATGCGAAGCTGTGGAAATGGTTGGCTACAACGTCATCCTAAGACATCCATGGTTTTTTGCTGTCAATCCCAACGTTGACTGGCCCGGCAAGTTTTGGGAACATCGTGAGGGAGGCGGCCCCCACGACATTCAATTACTGTTACCTGAGCAAGCTACCAAGCAGCTTAAAAAAGGCAATATGGCCTATGTGATTACTCCACGCTAAGTAAGAAATGGGGAGGCAATGTCCCTTTTCGGCGCTACGACAGAGACACCTCAGCTTCCGGAACACCTAAAAGACTTCGATGATGTTTTCTCCGAGAAGGAAGCTGGAGTCCTGGCAGAGCGCACAGGCTACGAGCCCTGCGGGTGCCCGACCTTCTTTATTCCGAAGAAAGACGGTACATTGCGACTTTGCGTTGGTCACAGAGGGTTAAACGCTATTATTATTAAGAACCGTTACCCTCTACCTCTAATTGGCGAGACGCTAGATTGACCCGGTGGCGCGAAGATATCCACATAGCTCGATCTCTGGGATGCTTACCATAGGATCCGGATCAAAAAGGGGATGAATGGAAGACCGCCTTCTGAACAAGCCTCTGGAAGAGCACCGTTGGCATGTTAAGCAGGTTTTAGAGACTTCACAAATACAAACTATATGTGAATCTTGGCAAATGCGCCTTCGAAGCCGACACAGTTAATTTTCTAGGATCTGTGATCAGTCCTGCCGGCATTGAAGTGGAAAAGAGCCAGATAGAGACGATTGAATCGTGGCTAGAGCCAACCAGCATCCGTGATATTTAAGTCTTTATTGGCTTCGCGAACTTCTACCGGACGTTTATGGAAGGTTTCTCAAGAGTTACCAAGCCCTTGACGGATTTGGTCAAAGGAAAACAGCACCAGAAGAAGGGGGGAAGGAGACTACTGAGAACACGGTCAGAGTCACCGCCTACCCAGCATTAGCTAGGTTCGAGAAAGCCTGAACCGCTCCAGATGACGCTGCAAGCAAAAGCAGCATTCAGAGAGCTCAAAGAGATCTTTACTAGTGCGCCGCTACTATGTCACTTTCATCCAAAAGGGAAAATCAAGATCCAGCCCGACGCTTCTAAGTTCGCGCTTTCGGCAATCATGACACAGTCACAAGATGGACATCGGCATCCAGTCGCATATTGGTCGCGCAAAACGCAATCTACAGAAGCGCATTACCAGATTCACGATGCAGAAATGCTGGCAATAGTGGACGCTTTCAAACATTGGCACCACTACTTGGAGGGGAGCAGGTATCCCATTGCTGTAGCGTCTGACCACGCCAACCTGAGGTTCTTTATGACGACTAAGGAACTGAATGGGCATCAGGCAAGGTGGGCAGAAATGTTCAGTGCATTTGACTTTTTTATCGAGCGCTGCCCGGGGGCAAAGAGCCCAGCAGATGCGCCTAGTCGTCGTCCAGACTATGAGAGAGAAAGGGCCAGGCATAACATGCTGCCGACCCTTCAGGAGAAGCTCCGGCAAGGTCTTCTACACGCTTGGGAGCCTGCATCTCCCGAGCTACAAAGAACATTAGAGGAATTGAAGGCGCACGGCGAAAATACGCCCCGGGAAGGACACATCCCTTCAGTCGACACTAGTGTCTATGGGAAGCAAAGCGCACTCATGGGTGGGGGCCTCGCTGCTGGCGTTACGGGGGGACGGGTACTCCTGATGCCACGGTTGCTTGCTGCTGCTGCTCTTACAACTGAGACAGACTACTCTGAGATGCCCATGTCAATGTATCAATGACAGAGTTACTACATATGGCTCAGCAAGGGGACGCCTATCTTAAGGAGCAGACAGAATGACTCACGACGACAGAAGGTATCAAGGCTGAGAGTTCGCCCTGAAGTATAGGTAAAGATGGCCTGCTCAGGTATTCGAACGGCGTTTACGTCCCAGACGACGCAGCGATTAGGAACGAATTGACGCCCGACGTAGGCTACGACCTTCACGAGAACAGTGTGTTCAGCAAGGCCTATGCTTCTACTGCAAACAACCCGGTCATAACAGGGACAACGGCATGGAAAAGAGAAGTAATGATCTTGGGCGTCAATCATGATGACCCTCACGGAGGGCACTTCGAGGAGAAACGCACTTTTGACTCGATCCGTCGCAAATATTATTGGCGTGGGTTACTGTAAAGGGCTATGAGACTATCACTGTACGGAGACGGGTAAACAGTTAACCCGTTAGAACTTCTATATGTAAATAG
>JAHQZX020004218.1:0-33792 GCA_019804575.2 Pseudotulostoma volvatum
TCGACGTTGTGGAGCCAAGGGCGGTGGAAGGAGGCCGAAGAGTTGGAAGTACAAGTGATGGAGATGAGAAAGAGGGTTCTTGGAGAGGAGCATCCAGACACACTGATTAGCATGGGCAACCTAGCCCCGACATACAACACCCAAGGGCGGTGGAAGGAGGCCGAAGTCCTGGGAGTACAAGTGATGGAAATGAGTAAGAGTGTACTTGGAGAGGAGCATCCACACACGCTGACTAGAATGGCCAACCTAACATTGACGTACAGGAACCAAGGGCGGTGGAAGGAGGCCGAAGTTCTGGGAGTACAAGTGATGGAGATAAGAAAGAGGGTGCTTGGGGAGGAGCATCCTTCTACACTGACTAGCATGGCCAACCTAGCGTTGACGTACAAAAACCAAGGGCGGTGGAAGGAGGCCGAAGAGCTAGAAGTACAAGTAATGGAGATTAAAAAAAGGGCGTTTGGAGAGGAACATCCAGACACTTTGATTACCATGAACAATCTTGAAAATACGTTCAAGGCCCAAGGGCGGTGGAAGGAGGCCGAAGAGCTGGGAGTACAAGTGATGAAGATGAGAAAGAGGGTGCTTGGAGAGGAGCATCCAGACCTGCTGATTAGCATGGGCAACCTAGCGTCGACGTATAACAACCAAGGGCGGTGGAAAGAGGCTGAAGAGCTGGGAGTACAGGTGATGGAGATGAGAAACAGGGTGCTTGGAAAGGAGCATCCACACACGCTGACTAGCATGGCCAACCTAGCGTTGACGTACAACAACCAAGGGCGGTGGAAGGAGGCTGAAGTTCTGGGAGCACAAGTGATGGAGATGAGAAAGAGGGTGCTTGGAGAGGAGCATCCTTCCACACTGACTAGCATGGCCAACCTAGCGTTGATGTACAACAACCAAGGGCGGTGGAAGGAGGCTGAAGAGCTAGGAGTACAAGTGATGGAAATGAGAAACAGGGTACTTGGAGAGGAGCATCCAGACACATTGATTACCATGAACAATCTTGCAAATACGTTTAAGGCTCAAGGCCACAACGACAAGGCTATTTCATTGATGGAAAAATGCCTTCAGTTGCAGAGAAAAGTCCTTGGCCCTCAGCATCCACACACGACGTCGTCGCTTGAAGCTCTGGATAGATGGCAGGGCTCTCAATAAAAGTCAACTGGCACCACTTTAAGTTGATATGGTAGAGGTGTTTGGTTGATTTGACGTTTTTCTCCAACTTCGACTCGTACTTGAGACAGAAGGTTTAGAGTGGATCCTAAATCCTGAAATTAGCGCCAAAATCAGTGGGTCCCAACTTCAAGTCCAAAATGTTGCTCGGAGCAAAATATCTCTTATAGAGAAATCTCCAAATCGCGAACAACTGCCATCATAACCTCTAATAATTCATGCCCATTGATGGATCGCCCCTAAAGATAGCCAGTTGGATAGCCTCCTGATATCTTAGCGATGAGGAGAAACTTAATAAATACCATCTTATTGTAAGGTTCTAGGGATAGCTGTTGTTGTTGTATTTATTTTACGTCTTTAAGCAGCTGAAAGGCTGCATAGGATGGGGTCGCTGTGCTTTGCGGTGTGTTACTTTGCCTTTTGACTGGGGTGGACTTGAAGCTGCCCGCAAACCGAACACCTTGCCAATTTCCAACTCTCTACTGGCCCAGAATATAATAGAGCCCCACCTCCAAGTTGACTTGGACCTTCTTCTGTCGCCCCAAGGTTTGGTCAAGTCCAAGTCAAGTTGATTGGTCAGTGGTGGGGTACTGACTAAGCCATAAATCGACTAGGCTGAACATATCTAGCAGTGTGACCAAGTGACTATCATATATGTATACTACTATGATACATACATAGTTTATTAATGCGCAGTATCATAGTACTTTCTTAATTTACTAATTAAAAGGTATAACTATGTAGTTATATGAGTTATATTATATAGTATATAATGGATAGTAACAACAGCTGCAAAAGGCTGAGCTTGTAAACCTAGAATGAAACCTCAAATATGAGGCTCTGATAGTGACTAGTAACTGAACAGCTTGACGGGATATGTGTGAGTCCTGGCATGACAAGTCTCTAGTAGTTATCGGATACTCATAAGTGGATAAAATTGGGAAGTTAGTAAAAGTGATGTGGTTGACAGCAAGATGTTCATAGGTTGGTCCTCCTGTATAACGGGTCCTTAGACTTCTAGGTTTATCGTGACTGGCTCTTTAACAATTAGATCAGGGGAATAGACACGTAAAATAAACCGACCATACAGTTTCGACCAGATCTCTTCGCCCATTCCTCACAGAAGCAAGGTTGAAGTCTTTCCCTCGTCTTACTTGATCCGAAACAGATATTTCTCTTTGCTATTCTCTGAAAAGGCATACTATATTTAGGCATTGTGACCACCTTGATTCTAGGTCTGCGATATAGTACTTATTCGCCTTATGCTAGTATAGCTAGAATGGATTCGCTTTCATCAACATTGGAATATGAGGTCGATGATATCGATGAACATCTCAATAGCCTCAACATTCAATCCGGTGGCGCCGAGCTTGGCGATTCAGACGCCTTAAATGAGAATCTGAATGAATCATCAGCTGGAGCAGCCGCTACCAAGGATAACGATAAGGAAGGAGAACTCATCATCGGTGGAAAGATGTGTGTGAAGATGGCGAATCTGGCACGTCCGGTTCACAAAGGTGGATCAAAGAAACGATCAAGTATTTGGAGACTTGGCGTGGAGCTGAAAAGAGTTGATGATGGAGCAAAATGCTGGCAGTGCCTGCTTTGCAGGAAAGAAAATAAATCGATAGTTTACACGGCCCCCGCGATAACAATACCATTTCGCTGCCTTAAAACTGGTCATGGTGTGGTGGAAAAGAACAGCCGCTTTGTGCGAGTACAGTCGTCAAGGAGTGACTTTGGGCCTCCTATGGAGAAACTGGATTCATTTGTGTTACAAACGCTTGGCCCTCCGATTAACGCCGGCTTTTACGGCAAAAAAGTAATCCGGCTGTCATGTAGCCGGATAACTATTTCCTTCGACACGTGGACTGCCCATTTGCCAAAAAACATGTTATCAGTGTTATAGCACATTTCGTAGATCAAAACTGGGAACAGCGTCACCTCCAGCTTAGCATGAGCCGTTTATATAGCGGCCATAGCGGAGAGAATGTCGCCACCCATAGAAAGCAGATAGGCCCAAGCGTTGTATTCGGTGTCTTTCTCATATATTGAACCTGGTCTCCCAGGCCTTTTTACACGGCGAGAATCCGGAAAGGTTCGAGGCAAAGGTCGTTGGAGCTGAGCTTATAAATGACCTCGATGAGCTTCAAGGCCTTCGGCGGGATCACGGCTTTACTGGAAAGCTGAAAAACATTGTTCGCTTTATCCGGATGAGCCCTAGGCCACGTGGTGAGTTCGAAAGAATCAAGATCAATGAATGCGGCGACATTGAGTGGCCGGCGGCTGAGGATGTCGAGGATGGGTACCAGTTAGACGTAAGAAAGAAGTTATATCTCTTTCATATTACCCGCTAACAGTTCCCCTAGCTTATCTCCAACAAGACTCGCTGGAACTCGGCGTTAATGATGCTTGAACGCGCGTTAAAGTGTCAAGCTCGTCTTCAAGCGTACTGTAGCAACTGGCGCCCGGAAAAGCGGCCGAGAGGTAATGATGATAATGACTGTGGCTACGACCTGCGGGAAGATATATTGCTACCGGAGGAATGGGAAGGTGTAAGGGAGGTTATCAAGGTTTTGAAACCTCTTTTACACTACACGAAACTGGCTGAACAGCGGGACGTTGGCCTTCAAGATTGGGTACTGATTGTTAATACCCTTATGATACACTTCTCCAAAGCTAGCCAGCTATTTAGAGAAATGGCCAATGAGGGAGCGGTATACGAGTGGCTTTATATCTGCTGCGAAAGGGCCCATGAGAAGCTAGATCGCTACCTCCAGTTAGCTCACAAATCACCTATATACTACACAGCCATGATCATGGACCCTTGCCTGAAGCATGAATGGTTTGAGCAGAAATGGGCTACGCCTCCGAACTACAATCAGATACCCGAGGCGAAAAGAGCGTCCATACTCTCTAGAGAAGATGGGTACAGGATCCGTCGCAGAAAGGTACGCCATCGGAATTGGTCAACTTACCTACGCCACTTGACGATGATAATTCCAATATGACCATAAAAGAATCAGGTACGCGACAATAACAAACCGAGCCAATGCACTTGAAAACTATTGTAATGAAGATGCTGTCCAGCAATTCACATTGTCGGATTGGGAAAAGCGAGAAAAAAGCCAGCCCAGCCTAGTCCAATTTGCGCTAGACCACACACTACCGATTTCGATATCGGAGTGTGAGCGATCTTTTAATAGCGCGAAATTCACACTGAATCCTTTGCGAGCATGTATAAAGTCCGATTTGTTTGAGGCGTTGGAGACGCTACGGGCCTGGTTTTTACAGAGCCATAGACATGGTGTCAGAGATGAGAGGAGAAGAAACGGAGTGAAGAACTGGATGTTATATCTGAAATCATTCATTCGACATTATTCACAACTGGCCCAGCCTCTCACTACTTTACTCAAAGGCAGTAAGAATGGCAAAAAGTCAGGAGACTTATCCAAAGAATGGGGCGAACGACAACGCGAAGCTTTTTTAGCCTTGTTAGGAGCATTTGAGACTGCTCCAATGCTGAAACACTTTGATCCGGAACGACAATCCCGTGTGGAAGCAGACGCTTCTGACTATGCCCTAGGTGGCATATACACCCAGTTATACGATGACGGGTGGCATCCAGTTGCTTTCTACTCCCGACAATTCAAAGGCGCCGAGATACGGTACAATACCCCAGACAAGGAAATGTTAGCCATTGTGGATAGCTTCAAGCACTGGAGACATTATCTAGAAGGCAGCAAACACAAGATCGAAGTCCTGACTGACCATCACAACCTTCAAACTTTCATGACTAAACCTACTCTTAATGGCCGTCAATAAATAATGCTAGCTCCCTCCTTTTCCCCTCTATTTCAAGCCAAGCCTCAGTGAGGTTTCAGTGAGGTTGGTGATACAGTAGTACGCACCCAATCCTTAGTTATAGGTATGATACTATTAGAAGTAGCACTTATGTCTGTTGAAGCAATACTACACGGTGTGCAGTACTACTATATTACACTGTAACCATCTGAAAAGAAAAAAGAAGAGAATTAAATGCAATAGCAGTCTTGACTTGACTTGACTTATTGAGAGGCCTGATAGATGACAATTAGAGGTTGATTAACTAGGTGTGTAGATAGATGTATTATATAGCCTGAAAGAGATCAATAATTTTCCCCTTAGGTTTCCGGTTTCCGGTTTCCGCTAGTGATGTCTTCCTGTCTTTCCTCTCTAGAACTAGCCTCACCAAGACTATCAAGCTATTAGTTTTATTACCATACTCTGTTCAACTTAAAAACCCTTTCTTCATTTCCCAAGAATTGCCAACTACATTGATCGAGTCGCTATGTCTCTTGCGCCTCCGCCGGAAACCGTTCACGAAGGGTGAAGGAAGGTAAGAAAGGGGTTGTTCGAAGGCGGGACATTAGATGTGATAAGTCCGGGGTACATAAGCTTGTCAATTGTTGTCGGTCAACTAGAGGCAGCCGTCGAACGAATTGCCCCTTCAAGGTCAAGCTTATGTGCCTACTCGGAGAGGAGTTTCGCTGGAAAATCAGGGTCGATAACCCAGAGCACAATCATGAGGAGAGCTGGGATCCCAAAGTACACATGCCATAGGAAGAGAGACCGCAAAGAGGGGTTGACTAGGTGGAGGCTCTGACTATACTAGTCAATCTAGTCGAAGTAATATTTTGGCCGCTCTACAGGAGGATCCTGGCTGTTTGCTGATCTTGCGTGATATCTACAATGCATGTGCTGCTAGCAGCTAGGTGGCCTAACGCTTGTTGAAGCCCTCATAAAGGCCTTCAAGTTGGATAAGGATGATGAGTGGTTGTCGGAAGTTAACGTTGATAATACAACCTGCTGTGTTACGCATCTCTTCTTCACCAAACACGTAATAGAGTCAATTCAAAACTTTCCAGACATTCTGAGGGCGCTGAGGTGTGCTAGAACGACGACGAGGGCCTGAAGGGTTTAGGTAAGTCTTCATCGGTTCCTGAAGCATATGCTGTTAAGCCACGCTCAGTCAATCTCCCCGTAATGACCCAATCCCGAAGCACAGTACTGAATTGATGATACTAGCTACGAGGCGGTCCAGATATAAGAATCCAAAGGTGGAGAAGGGAAAGGAAAAAGAGAAATACATATAGAGGACAAATATATCCTTATCCCTATACCCAAATATACTACTTGTTGGTCATGTGACTCACAACCGAGCCCACCCAATAAGTCTGGTACATGGCCGAGTTGCGGACCGTGGGGGGGGTCGTCTTAAAGCGTTCGAAGAAGGCCCTGTTTGTCAGGTCCGAAATTGAGGTAGTCTTTTGTTTATTAACTTGGTGTCGCTTCGAGCCTTTGAGAAGTCACTTTAACACCAAAAAAGAAAACTCGTGTAAGCCCTTTAAGTTGCTCCTAGAAGCACCGAGGCGCTTGGTTGTAGGGTAGTCGCTGAAAGAAGTGAGTTCAGGCTTGTTAAAATCTAGGTGGCTTGCTTATAAGATAACCCAATCTGTAAGAGTTCCATCTTGGCTTTGCTCTCAATCCATGTTGTGCTGGTCTTCAGAGGTAGGAACATGGAACAAATAACAACAATTGTAAGGCCCTAGGCATAGAAGCCTTGTTGCATAAAAGGGGCTGGAAGATACTGAATAACTTGAAGAACTATAACAATCGATAAGAATAACTAAGGCCAGCCAGTGCCTTCCTCGGCTCTAGCAAGACATAATAAAGACAGAACTCTATGCCTACTTTTAAAATATAGGAGGATGATAGGTCAAGAGACGGTAACGGTCCGAGGGCAGGCACAAGGCTAGGCGGAGCTTCCAAGACTTGAAAGTGAGTGGAATAAGTTTCATACATTGAGCATTGCCAACGATTGTCAAACTAGCTCTTAGGTCAGGAAAGAAGTTGACAAATCTAGGCATAAAGTTCCGCTGAACAAATTCGTTCGGCTTATCAAAGACAAATTGTCTACCGCAAGAGAAGCGGAGTTCATACAGTTAGCTTGTTTGTAGGGGATGTCTTTGGAGTAACGACCAATGGTAAGAAGTGCCTTGAGTATAGCAGCCAAACTTTGAAATATGGGTTGTCCTTTGCAAGAAGTGAGCGCAACAATATTCTGAAGACCATAAGATCAATCGTAGGATTCGAAACACAAAGCCACGGTAAGCCTAGGGCTCAGGCTGCAAACTGCCAACGCCACCACTTTATTGATCCTTATCGACAACATGGTGTGAGCCATAGGCTAGTGTATGTATACAGGCGTCAAGTTAACGTCGATAAGACTCATATCTGGTCGACAAAGTTAGCAACTCTGCATCGCTATCTAGTAATGTTCATGCCACAAAAAGTCGCGCCTTACGCTTAGTGACTTGGTTTGCCTTTCTTGTAATAGCCGTAGATAAACCGGTATCTGAGCCGCCAGTATGCCGTAAAATAAGACTCCATGTATTATCTAAACTGCCTGGGATATGGTAGCAGAGTCTCAAGCTGGGTGCTTAGGTCTTCAATTGATATCTGTAGGCTCACCCGTATCTAGGTATAGGTTCGTATAAATGTGACACCTGCGAAAGGCTGAAAGTCCAGAGGCAACTGTGGAAGTAGAAGGGAATATGACGCTTGTGAAAAATTAATTGCCTTCAAAATGCACCTCTTATGGTAAGCCTCTCGCCCGATATGTATACAAGTTGGGAACATATTGAAGACCATAGCTGATCCTAACATAATATAGATTGCTGTGCGCGACGCTTGCTTTCGATACAGCTCAACTTTATAAGCTAGGAGTGTGCATTACAATGTTCGGGCACGCATCATGTGATATTCTATCCTAAATATCATTACAAGCTCAACTATTTGAGCGATTTTGGTGGTCACCAAGTAGTTTGCCCGAGAGAGTGATTATACATTCAGCGGTTTGCAGCAAAATGTCCCCTTGGCACTGGACCACGTTGAGTATTCAACTATATATTCTGGGAAAATGAAGATGATGGAGGAGTGGCATACAGAACTGGGGGAGTGGAAGACTTTGACATCACACAAAAAACGTATGATATGTCTCTGGCGGGGACCACCCATTGAAGTATCATAATACCATAAATAAGAACCGGCAGTCGTACCGCGTGATCACCCGCCCGAGTCCTATTGTGAGCGTGTACCATCCATGATCTCCACTCCGGCACCGGAGAAAGTGTTTCTCCAATGTCACCTGACATTCACCTGTATATTTAGTTCAGTCAGGGGGTTCGTTCCTGATCTGTATCATACAATACATATCCATCACCTTCACACCTATCATATCATCAGCAACTGAAGACATCACGTGACTTTATTTGGGCCTAAATTTTACTAACAACTTTAGTGTCGCTTACAACATTTCATCACTATGTCAACTTACTCTCCGTCAGTGTCGCTGACACCAAACTTCAACATCGCAGTCAAGCCCGAAATTCTATTTCTTATGCTGAGCATACAGAACCTATAAGAAACTGTTCCCGAACCGCTACTAGTCATTCATCCTCGTCGTCGGTAGTCTCTTCCAAGTCACTACGTGTTCAACTAAGTAGGCAAGATGGCCGTCATCTTCATCAGGGTTCTCCGGTGGAGGCAGTCTTTCTGGCACTGGAAGGAAGAGTTGTTCCTGGCTGAGATAGCCAGTGAGGTCAAAAGATTCGGGATTCTCGACTTGTGAAGCTATACCGGGCGGTACTGTCGGTACAAATGGTCGCGATGTTGAGGCTGGTGACGGGGACTTAGACATTGCAGTACATACAAAAGAGTGTTCTTTCCAAATCCCATTAAAGAATGATTATTATTCTATAATAGAGTCGCTATCCCACTCTTAACTACAATTGTGTAGGTTCCCATATGAGGCTTTGACCTGTATAGGTGGGGAATAGAATTTTGGGCTTTGACTCCAGGGGATTTATTAGGCGTTAGTAACACTGACGGTAATAAGTAACATGATGGTGAAGGGACACCAGAAACCCAAGAGCGGCACCTATCCAAGAGGCCGATCGGAGTAATTTATTATTATTATTATTATTAAGTGGTAAGCTGGGAACATGTGGTGAAATGTTGTGGCTGATATCTTTGTTTTAGTCCTATTTGGCTTGGCACTAAGTGGAGTTATTGCCCATTTAGGTGAGGCTTGCGGCGTGTCATTGGCCAAAAAGCTGCCCGATTTCAAGTGCGATATTTGGTCACAGGACGAAGGACTTCTTCCTTTATTGCTTCATTTTATTGCTAACTGGACAATATATTTTTCATAAGTCTAGTTTATAATTATGGGTTGCTGTGGTGGTGAACATTCGTGTCAAAGATGGTGGGTTGTTGCCCTCGGAAATGCGCAGGATTAGGGTCCGGCACCATAGCTAACTTTGATACCCAATAATGATAGGTGTATCTAATTCCGAGCCTCTAAAACAATCACAGATGGACACAATTCCAATTTCGGTTATGCTTTTAGCGGCATTATTATTGTGTTGGATCTCTGGTGCATCGGAAGTAGCCGCAATAAATTCCGTGAAGCTCCAATTAGGTCAAGCCTTACAACTTGAACTCTCCCTTGATCAGGTTGACCTGCAATCGGAGAGGTCGCTAGAGCTGCTTACATTTTCGACTGTCTGGCAGCTCTTAGGCCCTTTTCAGTCCGGGACTCGGGGTTAGTCCTATCCATGAGCTCAATCAGGCGTTATCTCGTACGCCTCCTGCGGGAAAGACAGGTGCAATTAACACTTTTTCATTGATAGAGGCCACCTGGGGCGCGGATCCTCTGGAAAAGCATGGAGGATTTTCGAATCTGGCTTATGACCCAGATGCGTATTTCAACAGCGCCCTTGCTCCCAATGGCCGCGTCAGTTGGAGTACGGTACGGGCCCGGGTTTGGGACTCGCCTGAGAACGAAGGCAGGGCGGCTATCTCACTGAGATTGAATTTCCATGAAATTAACTGGGCCATTCTGCAATTGGTATATGGCTGGTCCGCTTTGCAGTATCAAGCCTGGACGCGTGGTTATCTCACCGTCTATGGGTCTGAGCGCCGAACTGTTGAGTTATTCACTGATGGTTTGCTGGAACTTCGTGTGGACGGGGTTCTGTATTTTGGGGGCGACTACTATCGCTATCGCAGAGCTCCAATTATTTTAAATTTGGTCCCGGGTCCTCACACACTCGAACTGCGACTTGTCCGTGACGTCCGGGCATTGGGAGGAATAGGTGATCCTCAGATGGAGGTGGTCCTTGAGGCCAAAGTTTGCCAGGAACACTTACAGGTCGATGTGAACAGCCTTTTGATATCTGAGATTGCCCAAGGGAAGTTGGGCAGTGATCTCGCCTCAATAAATGTCCGGAATGAGATGAACAAGTGGATCAAGATACTGGGAATTAAGTCGCTTAATGTGGGTATGGCTGTGAAGAAACAAGTTCCCTGTATCAATCTAACGGTATCCAAAGCCTTCAAGCTATCAGACAGTCATGAGAGGAAAAACATTACATCTGGCAGCATATCAAACAAGGCCATTGATCTACAATGTAATCCCTATGCAGCCATCATGCTTGAACTTCTCAGTGGAGATAACATACCAGGTTGAGCATGAGGATCAGAAGATCATTGCGACACCCCCGTTTGATATTACTTTAGTTAAGAGGTCGATGTCTGATGCACAGAGATTCACTTTCCTTCACCCAGCCGGTGTTGTCTCATATGCCATCATTCGCCCCCCTCCCACCTCCCCAAGGTGTATCTTCTCTACAAGACCTCTCCCAGTCCTTCTCGGTCTTCATGGTGCCGGACTTGAGGCAGACAGTACCCAGGTGCGTGAAATGCTGGACGCTGCATATGGGATATGCGCTTGGATGCTTTTCCCGACTGGCGTCACTCCCTGGAGTGGAGACGACTGGCGTAAGCATCTCCCTCTGCTGCTTGGAATTTCCCAGCTCACTCGATGCTCGTACAGATACTTGGGGTATTGCTGATGTTGAAGCTGCCATAGCAGCGATACCCTCCTGGATCAGAAGTGTAGGATGGAAAGGTTGCGGTGTCGACCTGAACTCTTGGATTGTCAGCGGACATTCTAATGGAGGTAATCGTTTCATTTCGTTTTCTCTTCCTAGTTTGGAAGGCTAAGGAAGCCATGAAGGTCAAGGAGCATGGTTTCTTTCTACTCATTACCCCGACAAAGTCATTGCCGTTGCTCCCGTTTCAGGGTATTCATCAATCGAGAGTAGGTAGCCATCCTAATTTGGAGGACCGCTGACATCAACTCTATCAGATTACGTGCCCTACAGTTTCTGGCAGGAGGCTGAGCCTCTTATTTCATCCATATTGTATACATCAAGATCCAGCTTCAAACACGAGTTGCTGTTGGAGAACCTTCAAGGTATTCCAGTAATGCAACAACATGGATCGGATGACGATAATGTTCCCGTTTATCACTCCCGCCTTATGCATGGATTGATGGCATTCGCTGGGTGGCCATCGTGCTATCGTGAACTGCCTGGAAAGGGTCACTGGTTTGACGGGGTTATGACGACTTCTTTTCTTCTAGAATTTTACAATGAAGTCACCATAGGGCGATGGCGTCCATCATTGCCACTGGAATTTTCAATTGTGATACCAAACTCGGGTGATATGGGATCCAAATTCGGAATATTTGTTGACCAACTACAATCACCGGATCAATATGGCCATGTTAAAGTTAGAAGGAGTACGCAAGATGGTACCTGGCGTTTAGAAACCCAAAACATTCGCCGGTTTCATCTTTGTTTCGAAGCACTTATAATGGATATTCCTCGGGCTCTGATCATTGATAATAGATGGGAGCCTTTTCCTATTTATCCAGCTAAGTTAAATTCCACTTGGTACGTGAGAGATTCTCTTGGCAGGTGGGCAGCTTCGGATGAAGTGGGGTGGCGGCAAATTCACCAGAGGTACGGTCGTCAGCTTGGTGCGATAGACGCCATCCTGCGCTCGTTAAGGCCATTCAGAATCCGAACGTGCTCACCGGAGGGAAGCTATGTGGCAAGTCAAATTAGTCGCAACCTTTTCCAGTATTTTGCAGCTGATTCTGAGATTGGCGATGGTTGCAATGGCTCGGCGCTTTGGCACCGAGCTTCCGAGTTCAATGGTGGAAATCTTATCACGATCGCTATAGGAGACGAGATGCCACCTTCCCAGTACAATAGATTTCCAATCTTTGCTAATCGCGGCTGCCTGCGACTCATCAAGGCAAGCATACACGATACAGCTAGTTTCGGGTCTAGTGCTGCTGCACAAGTGAATCAGCTTCTATATGAGTATGACTATGAAGCTGGCATGGGAGCCATCTTCCTTCGCCCACTAGACAACGAAGCATTGGAACTGGTGGTGTGGGGTGTTGATAGGGCTGGCCTTGAACATGCTGCACGGCTTGTGCCGGCTCTGACTGGCGTTGGACAGCCGGATTTTGTTATTGTGAGTGCTAAGTGTCGCTGGATGGGCCATGCTGGTGTATATGCTGCAGGGTTTTTTGACCATGCATGGCACATCTCAGCTTCATCCTACATTCGTGGGGCCCAAATCATACCGGTGGACGATTGAGCTTGTTCAAAGACGGTCGCGATCTATATCGATGGCATGGACAACACAGATACCGCCTTCGAAGCATCCATATAGTAATATATATATACTATACTATACCATATTCCATATTCCACTCTGCGTGTTCTGCCTAAGAGATTACCTAACCCCCCCCCCCGGGTCAACCGAATGTGTTCTGCTTCCTCATTCACCAGACCTCCCCCCATCTTCCATCTTTTCCCTACTGTCATCTCATCTTCTGCGTGCCTGCCCTTTTCGGAGTCAGCAACAAGAAGCTTCCAAATTTGTGTTGTAACTCTTGTCCTCGTGTTCTTCCCTTTTTCTTTCCCGCTCTTCTCTTCCTCTCTTAATGTGTGTCTACCCACTTCCACCACTTCCACCACTTCCACCACTTTCACCACTTTCACCACTTTCATAGGTCATTCCCACGTTGACCGTCGTTCCTTCTCTATGATCTTCATTCATGTATCTTCCCGAAATCGCCTTCTGTATATGGAGTGGACCTCTGAATCTATCTTGCTGTATTCTACCACCTATCTAACTTCCTTTCCTCCTTCTCCCATACACTAGATAAGCCTCATAGCCTGACTTTGTGTCGATCTTCAGCAATCTGCCTTACTTCAACCTATCTGTTTCCTTTACTGTGAACGTGCCTTCAAATATTCAGTGTAGCACAATTCCCGGCCGTCTATATTTCTTTGTTTTCCCTTACAATCCCGAAATCTTGTTTTTTTGATATCTTATCTGGTTCTCAACATGTCATTCGCGTCCAGTGAAACCCCTTCGGTCGCCCGGAAACCATCTAATCCTGTGCCTAGCCCCTGCGAGAACCGGACTGAATCACATTACGCGTCATTTGGGCGTGAAGCATCGGTAAGTTACTCGCTGGAGGTATCCAAATAGATACCATAAAAGAGTGCTGTGGCAAGTGAGATGTCCTGATCGTCTCCCAATCCAGGGAATGAAATATTCGAACACATCTAATAGTCCCCCTAATCCATTGATGTCTTCAAAGCTTGGGAATATAATGCCTCCGGCCAACGAAGATGGGCCGCCGTTTCCGTCAAACAAGGTCGGATAACTCCATACGCCCCAAGTGATTCTATCGTTGACAGCCCTAGAAGCAGAAGCTCGAGTACCAAACCCATGTTCATCATCCTGAACCCCACTCTTCCGAGATGGAGAAGATTCTTGCCAAACTCCCTCCCCGGCCTCCATCTTTTGACAAAACTCCCGTCACCAAAGACATTCTTGCCAAGTTGTCTGAACAACAAGTCCTGTTGGGAAAGCAAGAGCTCCTAACTACTAATCTCCGCGCGGCTATCCGCGAAGATGAAGGTTCACCTGGTGCATCCTCTTTAACCCCCACAACTGATTCTGTCACTACATCTGCCTGTGCAGGTAATACTCAAAAAGGAGGGAATCGGGTAGACGCGAATTCCGAAATGCTTCGTTTGAAGCAGGAATTGCTTGCTGCTAACTCCAGGATTGCTTTGCAAGAACAGGAACTGGCTCAAACGCGGGTTATAAAGCATACTCTTGACCAAGCCCTCGGAACACCTTCTGAAGCCGATTTCGGAGGTCGCGACATCACAGAGCAGACAATCAGCAACTTACAAAGCGTATTCAACGCATCCACTAAAGCATTTGGCCAGCGTCAGGATTCATGGACTGTCCAGGACGACGCACGTTCTGACATTTCTGAGGCCCTTTCTGCTGGAACTTATAATAGGGCACGGGGATTCTGGGGACCCTGCTCCCAGCAATCTTTCGGACTTAATAGTACTAACCCACCAAGCGAGAAGAGCTATCGTGAATCTTCCGTCCCTGCGGCATCGATGGTTCAAGACTCTAGCCGCAACTGGCCCCCCCAAAGCATGGGCCCTAGCTTCCCTAGTCATACTGCTGTTTTTCAAGCTCACCGAGTCCTTTCGGGTCCCTCTTCTTCTGCATATGGCTTCGATGGACGCTATGCCGCTGAACAGAGTCCTTACGTTCAGGGGCCTAGCCTTGGTCCACGTCGATCTGTCACACAGGTTAATCGTGGCGGATCCTGCTTCCCTCCGCAAAACTCACCGTGGGGGACATTTAACGCCGGCACGGCGACCGGCATTGGTGCTAGATCAACTGTAAATCAACAACTGAACACATATCAACAAATGGGAGTGTATCCAATGGCCCCTCCATATCAGCCCCGCCCTATTGGAACTCCCCTCTCCCCAACAGCAGCCGAATTCACATCCGCTAACACAAGTGTTGTTTCATGGTCGGGGTCATCGGTAGGTTGCCCAAGTTTTAGCCTTGCTATATTCGACGTTAATGATGCCTAGGTTGGTGGCAATCCTTCTCAGACATATGTATCACCTCTCGAACCGCTTAACTACCGTCGGCTCCTTGATAAGAATGTCTCTTGTGACTGGAAGTATATTGTTGATAAGATTGTATGCAATAACGACCAGCAGGCGTCTATCTTCCTTCAGCAAAAACTCAAAGTGGGCACAGCGGAGCAGAAGTATGACATTATTGAGGCAATAGTTAACCAGGCGTACCCTCTGATGGTCAATCGATTTGGAAACTTCTTGGTTCAGCGCTGCTTCGAACATGGAACCCCTGAGCAGGTTGTCGCGATCGCAAATGCAATAAAAGGCAATACGCTGAGTCTCAGCATGGACCCGTTCGGATGTCATGTGATACAGAAAGCTTTCGACTGTGTTCCAGAAGAGCACAAGGCTGTCATGGTCCATGAACTCCTTCGTCGAATCCCAGAGACTGTTATCCATAGGTATGCATGTCATGTATGGCAGAAGCTCTTCGAGTTGCGTTGGAGCAATGAACCGCCACAGATCATGGTAAAAGTCAACGAAGCTTTGCGGGGAATGTGGCACGAAGTTGCCCTGGGAGAGACGGGGAGCCTAGTTGTTCAGAATATTTTCGAGAACTGTGTTGAAGATGAGAAGGTGACGTCGCTGCTAGCCGCGCAAGAGATACTGAAAAGCTAATAATTACTTAGCGCCAAGCTATCGAGGAAGTACTGGCAAACATAGACCTTCTTTCTCATGGCCAGTTTGGAAATTGGTGCATCCAGCACATCTGTGAACATGGTGCTCCTCACGATAAGAGTCGTGCCATTGAGCACATTTTGCTTTGGGCCACTGACTACAGCATGGACCAGTTCGCCTCCAAAGTAGTTGAGAAATGTTTAAAGATTGGCGGCTCTGAATTTCTGGACCGGTATCTTGCTCGTGTCTGCACGGGCCGCCCTGACCGGCCACGCATGCCACTCATTGATAGTGAGTAGTACTTTCAATGCTTGTATCATTTATATTGCTAATAACCCTCAGTTGCTGGAGACCAATATGGAAATTACCTGATCCAGTGGATTCTGATGAATGCGGCTCCCCACCAGCGCGAGCTGGTCGCTACTCATATCAGGTATAAGTTCTTCCATCATCATATAAATTCTAGCTGATAGCTCGAAGGAAGCACATGGTGTCTCTTCGCGGCTCTAAATTCGGGTCACGGGTAGCTATGCTTTGCTGTAACCCGTCTCATATCACTCGCCCCGGTCCCGGAGCAGGGGTTCAAGTTAGTAGGTTCGGAAGCCCTAATGAGGACCGTCTCCAATTAACTGGCGCATCCGGCGGCCGATTCAACCGCGCTGGCCAATGGAATCCGAGTTATCCCCCGTTTCGTTAGCAATATCACCCTTTTTCTTAACGCTGCCAGGATCGAACGAATTCCGAACCTCAATCCCTTTCCCTCTCAATCGGGCATTCTCTAAATAGTACCGCCCTTAAAAAACTACTCAAATGCTTCAACTAACAACAATCTTCCGCGACAGAGTGTTCATGCAGGATATTGAATTTCCTGGCATGTGGCATAAAAAATATCGGAAAAAGATACTTCAACCGTTACCCGGAGTCAAAATTGGGAAATCGATCTCGGACCTAAAACTTTCTCTTAGTCTACTAAGTCAATTCCACCAGATCATCACCACAAAATGTGAGAAGCTACTTGCTCAGGTGTGCATTTAGAGTTATCTTCTAGGATTCTGAGATGTGCGGATGTCAAGCTTGGTTCGTTGACCTCTATCCTCTCATCTCTTTGTTGGCTTGTTGAGGCTTTATGATATCAGCTTGATCCTCCCTCAGGAGCTTTCCCCTTTGATTATTTCACCTTTACGCATTTTCATGCCTAATTCTTTCCTTAAGCCAGAAATACGTACACTACATTCTTTTAAATTGTCGTATCTTCTGAAGTTTATCATATCCTACAACTACCTAAGCTTAATAGGTGTGAATTGCCATGTCGGGGCTTTGGTTTACCTAGGACGCCCTTGTCTCTCCTGGTTTCCCTTATCAATGCGCATTTTGTGCTTTATCTCTATTTTCCTTTTAATTATCCGTTTGAAATCACATTCTTATCATACTTATCTAGAGTCTTCCTTCCTTTTCTTCTTTTTGCTGTTCTCATTTTCTATTTGTATAACACATGAGGGTGGTTGATGGCAGCCTAGTGATCTCTCCAAACCGTTCTAACACTCTTAACTATTTTTCCACCGCACGCATGGATGTTAAAACTAGTAGGGATTAAATTCAAATGTCACAACTCTATTGATCGTGAGCGACTGCTAGCTGAGTCTGGAGGGATGTGAGCTCGGAACGGGATACCTGCACGTCACTGATAATGCTCTGATGTTTGGATTATTGAAAGTCATCAAGAGGAGAACGGTGTCTGGTTTACCCATTACAAGGAATAGTTAATGTATTGAAATACGTGCTAGTTTCACACATCATGCTGCTGCTATCCTCTGTGCAGATCTATGATTCGTATTCCTTGTGATTCTCCACCTCCCATGGTTTTCGCCTCCTTACGGCTGTACCGGAAGCTTCATAGCCCGTTAAGACAGTGTCTGGTATCTCCTGAATGCCCGGAACTGGCTGACCAGCAGTAATGAGTTCAACGATATGCGCAAACGAGGAAGGATAGGCAGGATCGGTCGAAGAAGCTGTTGGGGTTTGCATCGGTATCGTGGTGCCTGGCATTGACGATGGTGATTTAGCTTCGAAAGCTGCTATATGGGGATTCTGCTTTTTGTCAAAGCCTGGGCTATCCTTTGCCTCTGGTGGCGATGATAATGTCAATAACAATTGTTGAGGTGGTTGTGACTGCGATTGCGGCAACGTCACCGAAGGATGCGAATGGAGGGCTGCTTTTCGCATGATCCAGGACTTGTAAGCCAGGAAGTCTAGAGGGGGCGAGAGGTTATTCTTCCTGTAGAGGTTCATTTGATTTCTTGTTAGGTATTATTCATTATTCATCGTCCGCACATCCATCTGTACTTGGTGATCATTTATTGAATTTTGTTACTGTTACGTCATGACCCGCTGCATGTAAAAAAAAAAAGATATGATGATTCATAAAAGCGATGTAGTTAATTAATATAATATGATATAGTATAACATAGGTAGCTATACTGACCGTGAAAAATAAAAACACTTTGCGCGCAATACCAGATCGTCATCATCATCCGGCAAACCACGATCTCTCAGGAATTCTTCATCCGTCACCGGATGTCCCAGAATCAGCGCCAAACCGCTCTTGAATTCGGGATCCGAACCGAAAGGATAAGTGTTTAGTCTTGCGAAGAGAGATTCTGTTGAATGCGGTTTTTCATCTCCTTGTCTTTGGGCTATCGTCGTACCATTAGCATTCAAATTAGGGGAAATATAGATAGTTGAATCTAGATCGTGATGATCAGAAGGGAACATGATGGAATAAAATAATGATGTGGGAGCTTTTGATGAATTCATAACAAGTGTACCACGACTATCAGATCTTAATAATAATATATATAATAAATAGTTAATATATAGATAAGTTACGTGTAGTATATATACATAGGTCTATGTATCAGACCCTACCGGCCGGCAGAACTCGCACCGCCTGATCAGAACTTGCCATGTGACTTATCATATGCGGAAATGGAAACTATTTGAAGATCAAGTTTTGAATCTTGACGTTTAAGTATAGTGATACTGCTATACCGTTCTCTTACCTACACCAAGAGAAGAGAAAGAAATGAAGGAATTATAATCATGAATCTCGATCTCACCATGAGATCAATCCCCTCCTTCTGTTACCACGCCTACCTCTTTTCTTTCCTCCTCGTCATCAATACCATCAATCTTCACACCAATGTCGTCTCTGCAACAGACCTAGCCGAATCATCGACCAATTTATCGCCAGATTTAGGACCCGACTCAACGAAGTGGTCATCATCATCATCATCATTGACCATTTCCATCCCGTCATCAAATCTCCTTCCGAACCCGGTCGCGCTTCTTTCATCGGGGACGCATGCGACTTTGATTGGACTTTCTCTTCCTCCGAGCGGGGAGTATGGTAACCTCTCGGAAGAAGAAAAAACGAAGAAAAAGCAGAAGAGCGTAGCACTGTCCACACCGCTAACTCGCTCCTCAACACTCGAATTCCATGATTTGCACCGTTTACTCTTTTCCGACCCGGATGACGGTCCCACGACTACTCCTCGTTCACCCAATGCCGGTGAAGACAGTTCAACATCCTTCCTCCTTGACATTCGATCACGCGACTTCGTCTTCGCCCCTTTGCGCGTCGATATCGCGCACAAGAATGGCTCCGTCCTCGGGGTCTGGGAGACGTTCCGAGGCCACCCGTGGGAGAACCGGGGCGCGGAGAAGTTTGCTCCGCTTTCTGCATTGAGTGGTCCTCAGGCTGAGGCTGGTTTTGATACTGGCGCCGTTGTTGGTACTAGTTTGGATAGACCTGTGATGATCGAGGCGAGAGTTCTGGCACGGAGATCGTTTTATGAGGAAAGGCCGAAGTGTAGGTGGTTGTCTCTTTTTCTTTTCTACTCCCCCCTCTCGCTCGCTCTCCCTTTTTATTTCTCCTTTTCTCACCCATTTCATAAAAAAAAGGAAACGCAGGGGGAAACGGTCTTGATGATCATGATTGAAACATGCTAACGGCCTGTCCCTCCCATAGTCTCCATCATTGGCCTGTTTAAGAATCCGATGATTCTCCTCGCCCTCGTCTCTTCAGCTCTTCTGTTTGGAATGCCGAAGCTATTAGAGAATAGTACGTATCGGAATTCTTCCCTTCCACTTAATTCCTTTCCACACACATTCCCTCTCCCCTCTTCTTCCTCCACATGATTCCCTATCTCTTACTTTATCCTCTAGCCTTCTGATGACTAAACATTAAATTATAGTGGACCCCGAAATGCGGGCCGAGTTCGAGAAACAGTCACGCGCCAGCCCCCTCTCCAGTGCAAGTCGGTCCGCCCTTGCTGCCAGTGGTCCCGGTGGCGGCGCAGGCGACTTCAACCTCGCCGGATGGATGGCGGGTGCGACCTCGGGTCCCAGTGCAAATATCGACTCGGCCTTGAAGGGCGGAGCTACCTCAAAGGGTGTTGCGACTGGGAGAGATGTTGGTGGCTCTGGGAGGAGACGAGGATGATATAATACATGCTTATTAGTGCCCTTTTTATTAGAGCCCCATCGGAGAGCCTGACATCTTCTGTCGTTGTCGTTCGGTGTGTTTTTGGAGGCTATATACGTCGAGGGCGACGCGCAAAATTAACAATGATACGACCTGCTATCATAGGACTAGTAGTTCCCCTTAATCCCTTTGTATTATTACTGGTCGGATCCCAACTTATTATTAGTATTTCTATTGGGCATCAGGAAACAGTCCAGACGAGCCATCATACGAAGGATAAAGATGGCTTACGTTAGGAACCGATAACTTACCCAGATACTAGGAAGTTTCATTAAGATTAGGACCGTTTGATGCAGCTAGTAGATCCCATTGACTATCGAAGCCCGGTTTTTGAAATCGCGTTGGTTGTCGAGTAATTCTATTCTGTGCAAGAATTAAGGAAAACGCGTCCCGATTTAATTAGTATTGGCTTATGGGGATCCCGTACAAATCTCCGATATAATGTATGGCGTCCGCCATCTCCCAGAGTGGTCCTCAGACTTGTCTCGGAACCCAGACCTCTGCTCGGTTGTGAGCCTTGTCAAATTCCTCGCAGAGGGTCCGGCGTGCTTCTCAACTACCTACAACCAGAGACACTAAATTTTCTTAGTAATCACATCTCGCACAGCCTCAAAAATCTTATCCGCATTTAACTAACTTACATATATATAGTCACACCACAAATTTGTGCATAGATATGATGTACGGTCGGTTAGCGGAAGTCATGATAATCGACTAAAATTCTTGGCGATGCCCCGCTCTACCCCTCCTTTTAACTGGGGGATACAAACTCGATTTCTAATGACCTGATTCATATGCTGTAACATGCAAGTAGAAGCTCTAGATTTTATTTACACAGTCACTGGTATTTGGTATGTCCCCCCTTTGCGGCGGATGACAGCCCAACACCTATTTCTCATTGTGTGCATAATTTTCTGGATTACCTTTAACTCTTCCTGGATCATCTTGCCAGATCCTTCTATGTGTAGTCAATACAACCCACCCCAAGCGCCGACTGTGGTGTGTCCAGACTTGAAAGTAGGCATGAGGTACTGCGGCTTGAGAGCATCACCCATTTTCCGCTTCATGTATATCATCAAGGCATGAAGGCCAAGCTCAAACGTGCTCTCATCCGAAAAGACTGCGCAACCAGTCGTCAATGCTCCAAATAAGGTGTTCTTTGACCCATTTTAATCGAGCTCGCCTATGGTTGTCGCTAAGGAATGGCTTCCGTCGAGGTTTAAACGTGTAGAGCTCATTTTTTCTGAGATACCTCCGCACAGTGGCCGGGTAAAGCTGTTATTCCGACTTAGGGGGTGTTGCCGGTGCAGCCTACGTATCTTGGGGATTGCTGTTCACGTGAATAATTAAAGCGCCATTCCCCTCTTCTGGTGAGCTTGGGTTTTCGCCCTGGCCGCTTTGAGGGCTTTTCAATATGTTCCTGCTGTTTTTCACGGCTCCCATATAGTGATGCGGGGGAGATCCAGGGTAGCAGCAACTTGAGAGGCAGAAAACTTTTGATCATGCAATTTAAATACTAAACGAAGCACCTCACTAGAATGCTCGCGCCTTGAGGTTTTTAATTTGGTAGGCATGATGGCGTGAGAGCTCAGTAAGCGGGCTAACACCCCTTCAGGGCTAGTTTCAGTCAGTGGCGGTCTGTAGCGGCTGAGTAATCTACATGGTATCCCTATCATGTTAGCTTGTCCACGGTAGCTGATAGTAATGATAATCCCGTAACCACGCCGAGTTTTCACCTGACCACGCCGAGCTGCAATCCCGTCCGGAACCACGTTTAACCGTAAGCCCGTTCCGGAGGGAACAGCTGGTTAGGAAAGTCAATTTTCTACCACCGCCAAGTGTATAGATTAATTTGGTTTAGCTTAGAATCTACTTTAGCGCCATCTTGCTTTATAGAGCTCTCTATTGCGTACCTAACATAGTTACAAAGGTAACTGTAAAAAAAATTTGTACGCTAAATGGCTTAGCGGAGAGATCGTCGGGTGGTAGAATTCTAGTCCCTTTCAGCAAAAATCTTCTAACACCCGACACTAATTGTGTAACACCGTCCAGCTGTATGCCCGTGATAATCCCGTAACCACGCCGAGTTTTCACCTAACCACGATCCCTCCCAAAAACAATAAAAAAGGGATCCTGGTCATGTGAGCGTGTAAGCACCCAGGCGTCCTTCAGTATTATTTGTTTACCTTTTCCCTCTGCGCGTGTTCTTCTTCTCTATGCTCTATTTCACTGTCTTTTAACTTGTCCCCAACGATAGACTCGTTCCAACCTCCTACATCATTACTCTGTATGTAGATATCTACTAGTTGGTTGACAATGGACAACTGCGCAAATTTAAATCAACTTTGTTTGGTGTTTAAAGTGCAGTGCTCATCGCGATGAGCAATGTTTTGAGAAGCATAAATCTGGAAAACTAAAAAACTTTGCAATCGGCATGGACGGAAATGAGAATTGGATGTTTTCAACCAGTGAGATGATTTTGAGGCTTGGCTTCTTGCGTGGGTGTATCCTGTATGGCAACTGTTTTATCGTTTACTTATTGATTCTATGTATGGATCCCTCGCTAATATCTTTTATTCGCTGTAGGAACAAGAAGAACCACTGGACCTGGATTATACATTCAATTTAGACAGGCTTCCCATAGCCTTTGCTTCTGCGTTCACAAACAAGGAGGATGGCAGCCTTGACCGGAAACCTTTAAAAGGTGCTATACAAAGCTTGACAGGTCCCATTTGGAAATTGGCGGCTTCAGATTCTGGCATAGAAAGACTCAGGATAAAATGAAATTCATCTACTACTACTCCCAAGGTGCTAATTATGGTTTTGGTTCGGTTGCTGGCGGAAAACAAGATTCGCCACGAATGGAGCGACTCAAATGCCAGAGTAAACTGATATTAAAACCATCACTTGCACAGCGCACACTGGGTATTAGCATGTACCACCATTACCATACTCCTTATTTCGACCAGCGCTCTTCTTCCGAAGTTACGCAATTTGTCTTGGAGCGAATCTCATCTTTGACATCGTCAGAAATATTCCAAGAATTGCAGGTTTTTATGCCGCCAGGTTGGGAACATGCAACTCTATATCATGTATACTATCAATGGTAGCTCGCAAAATTGAAAACACGGCGAAGTGACCCTGATCCTTTTTGTTCAGCTCAAAATCTACTTTCAAAACGGTCAGATATCACATCATCCAATTATCATGTTGATAATTTTCTGAGATCAGCCTTTTTCATAACCGATTCGATTTCCCCTCTCTCTCCGAATGCCAAAAGAACTAGCTATGTATGCCGCATTTGGTACTAATAATACCGGCACGGATCTTTTTGCGGTGTGGGTAGAAGTTGATAGTACAGGAGTTCCCTTAGCATATTTCTTTGTAGAGCTCATCAAGGACAATAAAAAGGGCGAGTGTCATGCTGTACCGGGGCTATTAGCGGGGTTCTCTGTCAATTTTTACAGAGTCTGCGGGCCTTAGGTATTGATCTGACTTTCTTCGGTACGGACAAGGACATATCTGAAATCTCTGCAGCGCGTCAGACGTGGCCAAATGCAACGACCCAACTTTGTTACTGGCGTGTCCGGCGAGCAATCTGTACAAAACTGGCATCAACACAAAAAACTAATACTTAGAACGAGTGTAGGCCCGGGGAAGCCTAGTGGTAATCCCTGACTTAGAGATTTGTTAGGGCTCAATACCAATACGCCGCCCAATGGCCCGCATCGATATGGTCCCTTACTGGTCGCAAGACACAACTCACCTTCAGTGGCTATACAAGCGATGTCATCGCCACACAAACCGGCATACCGCAGGGTTCACCACTCTCCCCTGTCTTCTTCCTGCTGTTTGCAAGCGAGCTCCTTGAGACATTCGACAACGGATCGAGCGAGGTTATTGGGTTGGGTTTGTTGACGACACAAGCCTTCTTGTGTGGGGCCCAGCGCAGCCGGGAACTGCCGTCAGCTAGAGGCTGCCCGCGAGAAGTGCCTTCAGCGGGGATTCGCCACGGGGGCAAGTTTCCCCTGACAAGTACAAACTGATACACTTTACACAGCGGAGGAATGAAGACACCCAGGCAGCAGTCCGGATTGAGGGGTTTGATGGTGGACAGGTCGACACTCTACGGGTTCTCGGCGTATGGGTGGACAAAAGACTCGGGGGGACGAGCCATGCGCAGGAGGCGGCCCGCAAGGGGGCAGCCTAGTTTGAAGCACTGTCGATGAAACCCCTGCGCGTAATAATTATTTGAAGTACATAGTAGCAGGATGCTTCCATACCCACGTTCGAGGCATTGTTCTTTGACATTGGAGAGATGACACGTCTTCTACCAACGTTTATACCGCCCTAGTCCTTGCCGTGACCTTTTTCAAGGATCTCTGGTTCCCCTTGCCCTTTTGGTCCCGGACGAGTTCTATCCATTTTCCGCATCTGAAACAAAGCTTTCTATTTCATCATCATCATCATCCGACTCACTGACTGCCGCTGAGTCAACATCCTTTTCGAAGTCAAAAGCAAGCTGGTCTTCGCTAACCGCTTCGGGATCAATATCCTCCTTGACGTCAGAAAGTAATGTTTCCTCATTGACCGATTTGTCGTCATCCGAGTCGGGATGTACCTGCAGTGCATCCTTATCTGGGTTGTCACCGAGGACTTCTTTCGGTTGGTATTCAGGCCACAAAATTAGTTGCTTATCCGTCCATCCAAAGTGGAGGGAACCTTTGCCTTCCAACCTCTCGGAAAAAAGGTATAGGATCCGAGGTAGGCTCACACCGGGAAATGAGATGTTTGCAGATTAGAACCGTGAATCGAGAAAATATGGACAATTTTCTCCATTCTCGTTTGAAAGCCTTTCTCCAAGATGCAATGGCCCGGCGATGATCTTGCTCGAGAAGAGTCCGCATCCGCGTGGGACTATTTGGGGTGGCCTGGTTAAGTATGTGCACAACCTGGTCGGTTTGGGGTCAATTATGCAAATACTCATATTTTAGCTTTCGGCAGTGTGATTCAATAATCATTGTCGTTTTCAACACGGGAATTTCATTTGCATTCGCTGATCGTGCCCACAGGGTCCATTGGCTTAGTTCACCCATAGATAGGCCCATAACCGAAAGTGGTTCCGCACCACCAGGAATACATTTCCTTGGTACAATGATGATAAATCTCCTGGGCGGACCGATACATACCATTCTTATCTGATATAAAAGGATGCGAGTTAGAATGATCAAAGAGAATACTGACTACCATTTCTTTGTCCTCGTTTTTTTTAGTTTCCATGCGCCCTGCAGCTGGGAAGTTTGCGAACTCTGACCGCGAAGGACCACCCTTGGACGAAGCTGACAACCCACTCGGGGAGCCGCTTCTTTCGGAGAATCCTGGAGGCGGTCATGGGAGACCTTGTCGAAGGCCCCTGACAAGTCCAGACTAAGCATAGAGACAATGAACTTCGGGTTACGGGCCCAAGCCGTATGCACTACGCCTATCAAAGGGACAGGGCAGACCGGGTCGACCGGCTGCTTCACGCACCCATCTGCGTGTTAGGCACCAGCGCATATTCTTCCACCGCTGCTGAGAGCTTGTCAGCCACCAGCTTTTCCAGGACCTTTCCGAGCGTGTTTTCCAGTGCAATGGGGCGGTAACTCCCGGATAGGGAGTAGTCAGACTTGTTCTTGTTCCATAGCACCACAGTCACTGTTCGCCAATTCTAAAGCATGCTTAGGCAATTTCCACTAGGTGAGCGGAGACCCCACCACTACAGAGCTTCAGCACCTCGTTTGGAATGCCATCCGGCCCTGGGGCTTTTTGTTTGGGAAATGCTGAATGATCCCCTGTATCACGACCGCCGTCGCATCCTTCTCTATATATATGCGTTCGGCGTGGGCGTTCAACCCGCCTCGCTTAGCCATGTCCGACAGGTTAGCATCCATCAATGGGGTCATCTCTTATTTAAGCAACTGTGTAGCCCATTTTGTCATTGATTTAGAAAACGTGGTCCGCCCTAAGAAAGTCCATGATGCTGTGTACAAGGCTGGGTTCAATTACCGCCTTGAGAATCTGTTAGATTATAGCTTAGTCAGCTCGCTAAACTGCCTTACATAGAAGAGGCTAGGACACCCTCTCTAGACACACACAACAACACATCACTTGATTTCATCATTACCCTCAAAGATCATCCATCATCTGAATAAACAGTAGAATCTGACAGAATCCTGCCGACCTTGCCCGCTGGCGCCACCACCTTCATGACCTTATCGAGCCTATTTACTTCGAGAAATGCGAGCAATTCGATATCTACTGGCCCTACGTTAGCAATGTATGGCCATGTAATACTAAGCAGAAGCGGCAGGGGAATGACGCAGAGCCGCAAGAATGCGGAGTAGTGGAAGCCAAAAGTGGATAAAAATTCAGAAACAGTTGCACATTCTCTCTAAAGGGGAGCTTTGCAAAGCCACATGTAAAGTTACTATTCTAAAAAATGGCATAGTCACTGTGGAGGCACTCCGTCACAGTCACTGGCATACGTTGGACGACATGGACAAGTTCAGGAGAAATGACGCTATCTGAAAGAAAGTGGGGGGGCCTGCTTGGCTAAATGTCGCTCCAACTGACATCCTTAGCGGTTTACAAGGGTGGCGTTAGAATTCCTCCAATAAAACAGATGGCGATATGTAATGCACGAAGCTATATAATGGACTAGGCCGCAATGTTGAGTATACACTCAATATTTCTATGACCTTTTGGTCGAGTGGTGTAGCCCGTATAAAGGCCTAGCGGGCGTGCATTACATGATATGAGAATATTTGAACCAAGCGAGATGAAGCGTCAAGAAAGAAGATCGAGAGAGATTTTAGTCATGGAATTGTCATTACAATGCCCCATAGGCTTTCAGAACTCCGCAGGCATGACTCTAATGAATTCTACACATAAGATGTGTCACCTAAGGTGGTATCTCTACAACTTAGTTGTCAGAGACGGGCATGGCAATTACATTCCATGTGTCCTGCTACTTCCTTACTGATGATTTAGCCGCAGAGCAGCTTGCGGTTAAAATTGCCTTTCCAGGCATAGAAGCCGGGGAGCTCGCTGTTCAGCACCTTTGCACTACGTCGAAAAGTTAAGGATCCGATCCGACGTACTAAGACTGCATGGGTCACACTCTGCCACCTGGCACCGCCTTCTACCTCCGGTTAGGCTCTCCGCCGTAGTGTAAGTGCCGTTCCGTATGAAAGTCTTATGTAAGCGAAGCGCTATACCAATTTCAGAAATGAGGTCTCCGAGCTGTTGGCTAAGTAAGCCTCAAGCCGTTCCACCAAAAAGCTGAGTCACCATTACCACACCGCCTTTTTGGCGACGTTCTAAGAAACTGAGGTAAAATGGAAGGAGAGTGCAGTCTCCTTAACCTCCCCTCCTAATAACAAAGACAGCTTCCCCCAAGTGAAATCATTGCCACACTAGGATGGCCAAGGCTCAGCCTGGCATGCAAGTCACTATTGATCTTAATCTTAATGAATCGAGGGGTGGAATTTTCGAAACAAAGTAGTTGGGAGGGAAGACAAATTTCTCATTCATTCTGATTCCGAGCCCCCTAAGGCATACACAACAAACAAATCGCGGATATAGGTAAGGAGAATAACCACAAGACGAAAGAACTAGAAGCCTCCGTCATCGAATCCATCACCACCGAGGGCCCCGTCTTCAAAACCCTGATTGTATTCATTTTCCATGATGTCGCCCACGAGCAAACCCCCTCCAATACCCAGCGCCGCTCCACCAAGCGCCGCTCCACCAATTGCTCCTATCCCGGATTTTTTGGGCTCCTGCTGTGCATAGTAACCTCCTTGCGGCGGTGGGTACCCGTATCCTTGCGGCGGATAGGCGCCTGGAGGATAGGCGCCTGGAGGATAGCCCCCTGGCGGATAGCCGGAGTATCCTTGGGGAGGATAGCCACCATATCCACCTTGTGGGGGGTAACCACCTTGGGCAGGTGGGTATCCACCATACGACCCGCTTTGCTTTCCCGATGATCTACCCAGTAGCTTGCCTAAGAGTCCTTTCCCACGCTGTTGGTCGTCCGGTGGGAGTTGGCTCTGGGCGGGCGAGTATTGAGGTTGCGAGGGTTGCGAGGGTTGCGACTGATTATAGTAGTCGGCGCTCGCACCGCCGGGACCAGATTGGTACCGGCCTGCAGCGCGGGTATTCTCTTCCTCCTGCAATCGTTCTGCGAGTCGTGCGTCATCGTCAACATTTTGATTTGGGCCACCCCTGTGGGCGGTGCTATCGCCTTCAGAAGGTTTGTACGGGTTGTTTGAGTGCAGGTGGCTCTTCTTGTCCTCCGCCGCGGGTGTGGGAGTCGAATGGGACGAACGGGAAGAATTCGACTCCTTATATGACGGTGGAGGTCCACTAGGAGGAGCGGTTGGTCCATGGTGATGGATAGTTGCCCTGGGTGGTTCCCACTGAGACTCTCCACTACGTAGATTCACAAAGAACCTGTGACACACAGTTTAGTCAACACCATTTTATTTATATATATAATATACCGGAGTATGGGCAAGACTAGTCTTAACGGTTTGAAATAAAACTACAAAAAAAAAAAAGAGAAGAGAACAGAAGAGGGGGGAATAATAACTGAGGAAAAGTGTCACGTACCATTGATTATAACGATCATTGAACTGAGCTTTCCAGCCCTCTGGAACAGAGGGAGGAGGAGGTCCGGAAGGAGCAGCAAACGACATGAAAGATGACGGAGCAAAGGGATATTCTTCCTAAATCAGATTTTCGACCTAGATCTAGATGGAGATCGCAGAAGGCAGACGAATGGTTGATAATTGGTATCACAGCAGTAGTGCAGTGCGATCATTGAGCAGTTCAAGATGTATCAAGTTGGTGACATCCAACACACGTTACATACCAGACAGATGAAGGATAGTGGGGTAACCCCCTCTTTCTCATCGCCGGTTTATGCGAAGGATCAAGTTGGATCAGGTGGAGAGAGGCGGAAGCGCGTGATCTGCAGGAAACCTACAACGGTGTGGGAAAAATATCCATCATCGAGGTGACTAAGTTAAAGGGCATGATTATATATACTTTTTATTCGTTACTGCCTACTATATACGTCATATAATCTGAGGTCCTATATCGGGGCCTCAGAAAGGCCGGCATCACGGAGCCGTAGAGGGCAGAAGAGCTAGGCTGTTCGGAAACCCCAAAGCTTCGGGGGCCATCCTACGGTTTCTAGCAAATACGACAATAGGGTGTCCTCGGGGAGATGAGCCAGGAGAAACGACTAGAGGCCCTGGAGGAGGAGGAAGGAGAGGAAGTATAGACAAGGAGGGGGCCTGCAGAGGCGAGGATATTCACAACCTACATGAAATATACCAAGCGTTTATGGCCCAAAAGCCCTGCGCAGTCAGGCGGGCCAAGGCATAGAAGATTGACGCTGAGCCGGTGAGACAAACGTATGGCAGGTGTCTGGCATAGCCAAAAAGCTGGACAATAGACTTAATAATATACAATCTGATGGTAAGGGGGACGCCGAAAACCTAACAAATGTGGACCTGGTGGCCGAAAGGCCAATCGGAGTAACAGCAATATACATTATATATAACGTTGCGCGGTGCCTTGGGGCTAGCGCTGCGGTATAGGTGTACAGCCACAACAGTGTTATCTATTATCTACGGTAACTCAGACCTTCAGATGAAACTATCCTGAACCGCGCGCTGCTAGTGCAATACAAGGCAGCCGTAGTGCCCAAGCCCGTAGCCGAGCCAATGATAGCTTATGATCAGATAGTTTCATCGGGGTCCGCTATATCATCTTAAGCCTTAGTCTTTGACACTATTCCATTTTCAACCCTAGTGTGATGACGGCCCGTAGTTAGCCTGGGCCTAGTGCATTCCAATCCGAGATAACATAGTGACCTTTCATCTGATGGTACGGAGTAATAGCCCTACCCGTCCTATGATCCAGCCCTGCGTCACGTGGCTACTTGCGGCCACGTGAACCTGGACGTAATCTTCCTTTAGTTATTCAGTGGCGGTGAGGCAGTGCTGTGCCACTTTTTTTTTATCTTTTAAGTTCGTCGCTCAGATAGATAATGGAAAACCACCGACCGTGTTGGTTACGTCGGTCTTGGGGAGCCAAAACCCGGGACGTGACGTAATTGATTATTATTATTCCAAATAATCTACATTCCATTACGTTAACTCAGTAGGTAGGTACTAAGTAGGAATGTAGGTAATAGCATGTATTATCACCGTGTTATTTGACCTTTTGTTTCTAAAGGTTGGATTTGAGGTATTTATGCCTCGGCACCCTCTTCATCTTGTTATTCTATTTACAAAGTAAGAAATTGCTTAAACATCGAATAAAAATAGGAAATAATCAAAACTTAGGGAAGGTGAGAGCTGAATTGTCGTCATCTCAGTCAGGTGAATAACACCACCAATGACGTTCGAGGTCACTCTCATTCCTCCAGTTTCAGTGTAGAGAATATACTTCCAAATAAAGTAATAGTGATATGAACCAATAAATAATATACAATAAACCCTACCTATAACGAGTTGAATGGTCACGAGTTTGAATTTGATACGGTGTTCCGTTCGTTATAACGCGGGTTCGTTATAGCGGAGTTAGGGTTACTACTATACAAGAAGAAAAGGCCAGCTACCGGCCGGGGAATTGGTAGTCACTCCATTATGTAATAATATAAAATCTTTCAAGAGAGACTACTAGTATATATATTTTACGCCCGATTCGGATCCCTTTTGGGCCCATGCAGGCAGCGCACTCTCTAGCTAGGACAAAACCCACGTGTCTCGCGCGGGAAAACCTAGGTCTCCTCATATGCCGGTGCACAAGGCCGCCGCCTGTACTCCCTCTAACTTCGTGTATCTTTGGTGACCACTGTGTCCATAGGCCAGCTATGGGAGAAGCCAGTTCCCCCCCTATATTCCAGCGACTCAAGCGACTGCTATATATATAGTAGTAACTTAATTTTTTGTTTTGTTATTTCATGGCACATTTAGGTAGTTATTAAAGTATGTATTATACCATATCGGAACTCTCAATATAGCCCATATTTCCGGGAGAAAATCACCGTTTTCAAAATTCAAATAGTCTGTGAAACGATGTATACAACGCAACGCACTATGTATAGTGAAGGAATGGTACCTAATCATAGATGAAGTCTGGCATTTTCTAGCTTTTGAACACTATATACATAACTTGCATAAAAGATAAGTGAAATAATATCTCAAATCAGACTTAATGTCAATGGCCTGATGGGATGAAATTGTGTTAGGTGGTAAGTGCTGTGATAAGGTGACTAATATTACCGGTAGTCCACTATTTTTATCTATTGCCTGGACTTCGACAGCATCTAACTTGTAGCTGCCATGTAATATAACCAATATGATCCTCGCCAAATACGGTATACAGTATACACTTTTTGATGCGATATCAGTTTTCTTCCATTCACCGCTGTCATATACCATGTTGCTCTGGTATAGTCATCGGTTGATAATTACCTAGGATTGTAGAATTCTTAACCTTGGCGGGAGCTAGGGGACGTTTTGTCGCATACTATAATCACAGCTTTCCCTGCATACTACTTACTATGACACCAGAAGCGCTCGATAGCGTTAAATTCACAGCAAAATTTGGGTAAAACAATATCTGGCGCACCCCTGACTCGGAGGAGCCTTGCAATTTTTCCTCCAGCTCGCACTTCTGCTCTGCTGCCTGGAAAGTAATCGTCAAGCGTAACAACCTAAAAAGTATGATGGTGAATACCTCAGAATTCTAGTAAATATCAACCGTGATGAAGTGCAACTGCCCACATACCCCGCATTTACCCTTTGGCCTACCTGTGTAGCGGGCTGAAGCCCGTATTTTGTCTCGTACGATATGCAGTCTTTCAGCCGCTTAAAGACGTTAAGCCCTCGATTACGTTCCGCCCGCCTACTACGCGACTAAACTACACCTCTTCTTTATTTTCTCAATAATTCCTTTTGTACATTAGCTTATTAACAAGTTAATCAAGCGAGGCTTATCCCGTAACATTAGGAATCGTTCTTCATTACTAATATTTACTGAAGCAGAGCAGAACCGATCCGATCTGCAAGATGGGAGGGTCAAACTCAGCAGCCGATGGACCCATGACAAATGACAAATGGTGACAAATGGTCTAAGAATAGGAAATAAGAACTAATCTAATGGGCAGTAAGTGCTATGATGTGATAGGTATAGAAAGTGGATACTGGAGGACATGCCTTATAACTTTCTTGATAATCTTCATGAGATAGACCGGATTGTGAGTCTGCGGCTGTAAGACTCAAGTCAACATAACATCATGATATATGGTACCCAACTGAGGATATACTTCGCAAAGTTAGGTATTCTAGTACTAAGAAAGTACAACATGACAAACTAACAATCAGTAACCGTTTGAAGTTCTCCCAAAACAAGATCCTACAGAGGTAGGTCCTAGTTCAGATATCTTACCTACCTTTCAAGGTTCGATTCATTCCAACCTTGGAAGTCATCATGGCATACGACCTTAGTACACGAGTATGAGGTCAATACTATATATTACATGGCACAAACAAGCGACGAACAAATGGTAAGATACCTAGGCTATAGATATAACATACAGGTGGTTATAAAACTGATAATAGCATAGTAAATATCTGTCATAATGCTTTAGCGTTCGGGCCACCAAGCTCCGCATTATCTGAACAGGTTAACTACATATATGAAGTAAAGAGTTTCAACTTGTCAGTGATGAACCACCGTATTTCTATAGAAGCGGAGTAGGATGCCCGTCATGATTGAATATCTTTCTTCCCGATACTCCCATAAATCCGTTTTTCATAACTTAACATACCAACCCTTACAATTTATCTTAGCAATCCATACTCCTTCCAGAGTTTGATCAAGTGATCATTACCTTATATGTTGTTTCTTGCCCGAAGTGTAGGACCCTTAGCCGAGTTATTGGGTAGTTTCATATATACTATTCTTAACACAACAGTTGGGGAACACTTTGCCGCTCTAGAGTCATCTCCCCAGATCCAGATGTCAGGGAAGCTGAAACGGAGCAGGCAAAGGTGTTTGGTGATAACGGCCTTTATGAAGAGCGGATTACGATCGTAATACTCACTGCCTGGCCAATATATATTTTCTATTATATTTTATATATACTGATAACAATATATTATTGTTATTATTTAATCAAGATTATTGTCTGTAACCAGCCTTTCGGTATGACAGACACCCAACGACCGGCTTGTCTCCCCATCTCAGTCTTGCCCTTCTTTGACCATTCAAAATTATTTTTCCTCGCCCCAGTCCGGTTCACTGCGCAGGGCTTTTGGGCCATAGATGCCCTCCTTGGTATACCACCTCTTCCTCTCGGCTACCTCTACAGGCTACCTTTACCGTCTATGTTTCCTCTCCTTCCGCCTCCTCCAGGGCCTCTAGACCCCACTCATCGTTTCTCCTAGCCCTATCCGT